>JAJSRV010000007.1:0-141941 GCA_021527715.1 Neoseiulus cucumeris
AGTTAAAGGAGACGGAACGAGCAAGAAGAAATTGTATACTATCCGAAAGTTGAGTTCAAATTTCTCGATGGTTTTCTCGTGTTATTTTTCACTTGGTCCTCTCGTTCGCGTCGAACAGTTTATTGACCTAACCTAGTCTAGTTCAACGCCCCCTGTTAGTCAAGGCTGGAGAACGCCATTCGAGCCAACCCGTTAGACGCCAGCCACTTGACAGAAGAATGTTTGTCGATTTTCGACTTCGTTCGTCAAGTTTGGATGCCTGGATGTCCACCTAGGTCTCCTGCAAAGTCTTGTGCTCTTTCGATCGATCAAAGCGGTTGGAAGGAAACCTCGAAATTCTGATGCGGAACCTTGGGTCGAGGACTTCATCTCTGGATTCACATTCCGTGATGGTAAGTCGCTGGGCTCCCGATTGCTCGAAGGATGTCGATTTCGTTTCTTCCAAGTTTCACTTGGATTCCGGTTGTTTTTGTGAAGGAAAAGCTTCTTTGCGCGAGTTCTGCTTCGGTTGACGTTGGAGAGCGGGGCTCGCACGCAGAGCTATGAACTCTGATGAGGCTTCATTTTGCGGAGGTTTGTATGTCATTGCTTCAACTGCTGTACACTGGAGCCCCAGGACGTCATTAATGTCCCACCTCGACGAACGATGTCGAGGAAAAGGGAGGCAGAGAGACAGAGAAAGAGAGGGTTTCGGATCAAATTCGGGTATTTTTTATCTCGCCAGCAATGAGGGTGGTGTCACAAAAAAACTCCGCGCAATGTATGGCAGAGGGCTGCCCGGGGAGCTAGTCAGGCGCTGGGCGCGACGAGAGACAAACAGAGGGCGAAGAGGGAAAAGCGGCAGCAAGCGGCCTCGTGTTGGGGGAGCTTAATGTACACCGATATCAGAACGGTGCCGGCGTGCATTCGAGGGTGCATGCGAAACATGGCGATCGATCAGAAAGACACAAACCGAATCATCATTTGCCTTGCCACTTTCGGTCGACTCGTCTTCATTGCTTTTCCTTTAGCGACACAGAGTTGAGCTTCTATTTGGGCGCACGCATTCAAAATTTGATGAGCGTAACCTCTCGTTTATTCGCGACATCTTCATTCGCGAGCCGAAGCGTACTCTGTTAGGCAGGTTTGCGAACTTTCCCTCCCTCCCTCCCTCCCTCCCTCCCATGAAGGTTCAATAGTCGTTGACGGTGCACCGCTACCGGAGTCCCGTAGTTTAAATGTCCGACCGACATGATGACAATATAATGTTCATCGTCGCCACAAACTCTTATCGTGGAGTTCGCTCACGTCCGGTCAGATTTCCGTTGATCTCCATTTTCATCCTCGTTTGCGCCTAGGAGCCCCTAAGCTAACCTGGAGGTATGCTACTCTCTTCTTCAGAAAAAACTTCAATAACGTAAACAGTAACCTAGAACGTCATCCTGTGGGAAACGCAAACTTTTGATTCGAATGATTCTCAAGTACGAAATTCGATCGCTTCAGCTGAAACTCTTCACACGGAGTGGTTGAAAGTTGAATTTCGAGTGAAATGCGAGAAATTCAGATCGATCAAAACCAAACTTGATGAATTGTCACTTGGTTTTAGTTTTTCAGCGAGTAAACAACCGTGTTGGCGAGCAAATCGCTCACATCACGAAACTCGAGCAAGAGAAATGGTCGATTTTTTCCGTCAGCGGTCTTTGGCCCGGCGAAATCCAACAGAAAATCGCAAGCGAAAGTAGAAACAAAATTATAAACGACCGGTGGTGCTGCCGCGACTACGACAACAACAACGCTGCGGACAAACAACAAGAACCGAGTAATTGTCGTTCGAGGCCATTGACGGACGACCAGCAAACATAGGAATATTACGCATTGCTGCATCAGAATTTCTTCTGAATGGTGTACCCAACCAACGAATGCACTAAGCAGTCAAGCGACAGTCCGCCAACACGCGCGCCGCTGGCCCGCATTGTGTTGTTTGCGACTGTCAAATTGTTTGTTGTTTCCCTTATTGTCTCCGCTGCTTTTGATGCTAATTCCATCCTTGCCGTGGTGTCGCTGTTGGTGTCAGCGACGGCAGCGGCGGCGCGGCGTCGGGCGGTGCTTTCGATTCTGTCATCGATCAGTCGGCGAAAAGACACTTCCTCCTAATCTGGGAAAGTTAAGATCCGATGTCGGGTTCACCGTTCCAGAGAGCGGCGATGCCCGTCACGACTGAAGTGATCAAGTGGAACAATAAGTATATATTCACATTAGAGGTTTGGATTTTCGGTATCAGAAACAAGAAAACCGCAGAAATAAAACAGATGTCTTCGGGAGGACCCTCCGAAACGCGGCTTGACGAAGATAGCTGTCACCCGGTCTGAATATTTTTTTTTTATCTGCTCGACGTTTGTTTGTGTTTGTTGCTCTCGGGCTTTGGGCTGATCGTTCGGTTCGGTCGCTGCTTGTTTATTCGTTTGTTTGTGTTTTTGTTTATGTTTTTTTTTTTCCTTTCTTGGCCAATGCCGTCGGCATTCCGTTGGCGCCGCATGCTGTTGTGCAGGCAGCTGAGGCTTATATGAAATCTGTTGGTGTGTTTACCCCGGGCTCTGCTGTAATTGAACGTCAAAACAGCAACAACAACAACCGCAGTCCAGACTGCATCAGACCCAGCAACAATGATGAAAACCGTGTCGACGACAACAACCGATACAATAATAACTGCGGGGACAACAGCAGCAATAAGAACAATAGCCGATGCGACAGAATAACAACGACAGCAGAGCAGCATAAACTGAATCAGACAAAGGTGGAGACTCTCTAGCGACTCCCACTTCAACGAACTATGATGCGTCATATCATGCTCGACGAGCGGAATTTCGGCTTCCGATCAGCTCTTCCAATACTCCCCTCGCCATATAGTTGCCGAAACGTCAAATGTTTGCTTGAGTCCTGTGAGGTTCGAAGGAAACGAGAACGGATCGTGGCGGTCCGAGTGTTTTTTCACTTCGTACCTCTCGGATCGTCACAAAAAGACAGGGGCAAGCGCTTCGTTTGCTCCCCTCGCTCCTCTTGGTGATCTCCGGTATGAATTCTGATCACGAACTGGACCCACCAACTCGCTGCGATGACACTCTGCCCCGCTGACACTTTATACTGTCCGTGGACGCTGCTATGAGAATGGCTTTGACAATTTTAGGCGATGAAGAACTCTCAGAGTGACTGACTGGACTCAGAAACTTTCGAGTGAAATATCTCCAAGAGGAACCTACCATCGAGTTCACGTTCAGTTTACAGGTGGTCCGGAACGCTTCTGTTTTCCGTTCCCCCTTCTCGAAGTTTTGCTTCGCTGCTCCATCTTCCTATTTCTCAGTGTTGATTAATTCCTCAATTGGTTTCTCCGACTCCTAGTGCAGCGAAGGGGCGATTAAACACAGAACTGAAGCCTGGACTTCGGTCTCGAGTCTCGGAGGGCACAACCAGACCCTGCTTAGAGTACTTAATGAAGTGTGCAAACGTTCTAAAATATGATTGCAATAAGTCAGCTTGCACCGGTTGAGTTACATCGTCGTTTTGTTCTTTCATTTTCAGAGCCCGCTTGCCATCAAGGCCTGGTCGCCGACGAGCGCGGCCGACACAGCCGAAAAGTCGGCGGTTCTGTCATCCCTGATTCAGAGTGCAGGAGGACAACTGGACAGCATCAACGGGCTCTCCATGAAGAGACCGATCTCCCCTCAGAGTTTACTCATGAACACCTTGGCCCAACAGCAGCAAGTGCGGCAACTCGTCGAAAACCTCAACCTGAACCCCCAGCAGATAAACCACTTGCTCCAACAGCAATCACTCCAGCTGCTGCAACAACAGCAACAGGTAAGTCTCGATGCTAAGAATCCTGCGTCCGACTTTCGAGCATCAATGAAATTCACGCATTCGCTCAGAGTCGCCAACAGAACTGTACCCTAAGTTGCGTGACAGGATGCTAGAGATGAATGGAGAACGGGAGGGCGTGAGGTTATCTTCTTCATCACAACAGAGCTCCCTATCGATCGCGGTTGAAGCTTTTGTCTAAGAACTCCCCGCTTCTATTCATGTTTTTTCCTCCCTCTTGTTGTCCTCCATCGAGTTTGAGGAAGGAAAAAATGCTCCATCCTGCAGCTGACAAGAGATACTAGGCAGCATGCCAGACAGTTTAAAAGACAAAATCACTCCACCCGATTTGTGAATTCTCGTGCCATTGACGCCGCCCTCATGAACACTATAGCTGGGCACAAACCGAGATTCCTCTGATTCGTTCCTCCTTCGATCAGGATTCATTTCGATGAGTTCCAGTTTCTCTGGGTTAGGTGACGGTGTTCTTCATCTCTCATTGACACATTCTAACGGTGATTCCCTCCTCTGAATCTTTCCAGCACACTCAGCAACAGTTCCAAGAGCAGTTGCAGCTGAATGTCATGCAACAAACGCAGGTGTTTCAACAGTTGCAACAGTTGCAGCAGCAATGCAACAAGAGCCATGGTAGAGATGGGAACGAGCGTGAGCGAATCCTTCAGGTACAACAGCAACAGTTGGCCGAGCAACAGCAGCAGCTCATCCAGCAGCTGCAGATGTCGCACAGAGGGTACTTGTTCAATGTGCCGGGTATGATGAACTTCAACCAGCAGGCAGAGCAGGATCGAGAACAGAGAGACATGTTAGGAAGCGAACGGGAACGGGACACCAATCGGAGAAGTCCGTCAAACGTGAACACGACAGCAGTCAATGGATCCGGTCATTCTACCAATGTTCAGCAACAATCGGATCAGCATCACCGAACGTCTCGCGAAGCGCTTCGCGGTAGTCAGCTAGCAGCAGCGAATGCGAATGGCGTTAGTTCAGCTGTTCAACTCCAGAACAGCTCAAGTGGAAGAGCGGCAACACCGCAGGCTCAATCTCAGCAGCAGCACTCCCTCAACAGCGGTGCTGTGTTATCGAATAGCAACAACAACAGCAACAATAACAACAACAACAGTCAGTCGGTTACGCTAGACGGCGCAGGAGGTGGTGGTGGCAGCAGTAGCAGCAGCGGAAGCGTTGGCGGAGCAACCAACGCGGGATCGACCTCATCGTCCTCGTCGTCGCCGTACCACTCTCAAACACAGACGCAGTCAGGGAAGGAGGAGAAGTCTTCCAGTGCCAGTAACCCCGTGAGTACCGTGAGCAGTCTGAGTAGCCTGAGTCTGAGCCTAAACAGCCTCAACAACAGCCACAGCAACAACAACAGCCTTATCAACAGCATCCAAATCAACAACAACAGCAACAACAACCAAAACAGTAAAGACTCGCGGTCAGGAACGCCCGCGGTCTCAACGAGCCACCATGCCCTGTACGGGCATGGAGTTTGCAAGTGGCCCGGATGCGAAGTCGAATGCGCAGATCTCGGAGCCTTCAATAAGCACCTGAACCTCGAGCACCAACTCGACGACCGCTCAACAGCGCAAGCTCGCGTTCAAATGCAGGTCGTCAGCCAGCTCGAGCTCCAACTTGAAAAAGAGAAGAACCGACTCGAGGCAATGATGGCTCACCTGCATTTGGGTGGGGCGCAGTCAAATAACTCGTCGTCGTCGACGTCATCATCGTTGTTGTTGTCGTCGTCGTCGATGTCCTCATCGCAAATACCGATGACGACTTCTATGAACAAGAACAACGGTTCCTCAGTGACGGCCAGTGGCAGTAGCACTGGTGTGAGCAGTGCCAACAACTGCCTTGCGATCAACTCAATGAGTCCGGCGACGGCAGCTGCAGCGGCGGCAGCAGCAGCAAAGGCCCTGCAGTCAACTCAGGATTTGCTGCGGTGCGGAAATGATTCCAAGCCAGCCACATCTTCTCCGCAGACCCAAAACCCCGTCTCACTTTCACCACCCCCTTCCTTGAATCCAAACCTCCTCCGCTACCCCCAAATCCCAAATCCTCATCCCTTGCCTCCACCATCGGTGAAGAACAGTCGTCGTCTCAGTGACAAAGGCGCTCTGTCGATGGTGGCTTACGACCAACAAAACTTCCCCGATTCCCCGAGAAGAAGGGCCCCGGAGAAAGCTAACTTGGATATCACTGAAGGTGAGCTCGCCGACACCACCACACTTTGTCTTTCGTCGTGACATTCGTTCAGGATCTGGGAACTCGAGAAGCCGAGAAATCCGGCTCTCTGCTTGACTTCTGTCTAAATAGAGAACTTTCAATCGTTGCAGACATCCAACGCAATCGCGAATACTACAAATTATCAGACATACGACCTCCGTTCACGTACGCGTCTCTGATCAGGCAGGCGATCATGGAATCGCCCGATAGGCAGCTCACTCTCAACGAGATTTATAACTGGTTCCAGAATACGTTCTGCTACTTCCGTCGGAATGCTGCGACTTGGAAGGTACGTGGAGCAACCTGGAAGGCACGTTTTCTTCTTTACTTTTTTTGTTCTGACGTTTATATACAAGCAATATATATATTCTCCGAGTATATTCACCCCTGTGTTGAGTTCCCACTGCTTTGGACGTGAAGCAGACGACGGCACGGCCCGATTCGGTTCGAATTCCCCGATGATCGGGCCAGAGCCAACCGTTGCCAAACGGGTCTCACTTGTCGCGTCCAAAACAGTGTTTCTGACCGTTCCCATCGGAGGCGGTAGGCGGACATGTTAAACATGAAATTCCTACTTCACAGAATGCGGTGAGACACAACTTAAGCCTTCACAAATGCTTTATGCGAGTAGAAAATGTTAAAGGGGCGGTTTGGACAGTCGATGAAATCGAGTTCTATAAACGAAGACCCCAACGACTTCAGGACAGGATTGCCGGGTGAGACTTCGCCTCTGAGAAGCTTTCGTTCATTCGAGGCGAGGTCGAACTCTTGGATCAGTGGCTCGTACACACGTTTGACACCTGTCGAATCAAGAATGCGTCAATCCAATCACTCACCCATTCGCTCGTTAATTCACGCGAACAGAGATTGAACAGAGAAAAAAAAAACTCTAGATGTTCGCTCTCACTAAACGCCTCAGTCACATGATGCACACACGCACACCTCATAGATAGAGGCATGAATTGCAGGCACTTCCACAAAGCAGCGATGAACAAATTAGTCAATCATCACCGATCGATGAGAATCTATGAATGGTCTCCTCGAAACAAAGTCAGAGAATATTCCGTGCGGCATGAAATCAATGCCCGAACGAGGCCGTTGAATTCCGACCCTATTCGTTGGTTCTTGGGACTTTTCTTGTCGTTGTCACTTCGCCACAGCGGGGCGACCAATCAACACGAACTTTGTTTGAAATTTAGACCTTCGGCACTAACTCCGTTCACTCATTATGCGCAGAACGCCATTCGTACGAATCTTTCGCTGCACAAATGCTTCGTCCGCTTCGAGGACGATTTCGGTTCATTCTGGATGGTAGACGATAATGAGTTTGTCAAGCGACGTCACCTGAATCGTGGTCGACCGAAACGCTTCGGTCCCCATCAAACGGATTCGGTCGTTCAGTCCGAGGGAGCCCTAGAGTAAGACGTAAAGCGTTGTTTTTGATTCCCGTCTGTCGGGGGGCGGGTCACTTCATTCCCCGATGTACGCGCGGTGCCCTAGGCCCCGCTAGAACCCCGTGTTAGGCGGGCAAGCATCGGAACTTCGGAACTCCGTCGGAACGACTTCGTGTTGAGGATATTTCTGTGCATGCATCGACTTCGTGATGCATTTGAATTCGCTGTAGAAACGAACACATCACTCTAGAATCGTAGCTTGAGCTTTCTACGCTTTCCTCTCACTTTTTTTTGGTTTCCCCTCGCTGAAGTCCTAGCTCGCTGGTCGTTGTGCGGAACGCTTTAGAGCGAAGCCTCTTTTTCAAATCGAAATCCGGAATCACTTCCAAGGATCCCTGTCGAAGATTTCCACTTTAAAGACGAGAGTCGAGCTCCGCACAATGTGCAGATACGCAACTCTCAGAAAAGATTGAGAAGAGGTGTTCCATTCGAATTACATCGTAATCACGGATGAACGCTCAGTGGACCGACCGACGTGTAGATAGCTGCATTGTGTTGTCGCTTTGGAATTCATGCCTGCTATATAGCCATTCACAGCCACTAGTTCTGAGGGTTCGTCCTCGCCAGGTTTGTGTAGAACTCTTATGAACACGGACGGAGATCGTGAACTTGTAGTTGAAACTTCCTCGCTCAAGTCGAGGAAGTGGTTTTTGTGCGTAGTGGCATTCTACCTTGCGCTGAATTTCACTAACTCTTTCCCCTGTTCCGAAACAGAGGTGGCGATGAGCATCAAATGTCCCCTGGAAGCGCACCTCTCAGGGGCGGCCTCTCCTCGAGACAAGTTCGAAGTCCTACACTGAACAATAGCCTATACGGCGACCATTTCAACTCCCTTCATGTGAGTATCCAAGAGGAGTTATTCCCGTTTTTGCTTCGTGCGGACGCGCCAAGCAGTCCTTCAATTCAGATTCTCGGGTTCTTCCCCATTGGGCCACTTTGCGACGTAGCTATTTCGCATGATTTTAGAGTACCGAGTGTAACTCTACCCTTCCGTCCCTGCTGTTGGTATGGACAAGAATTGATTGGCAAAGCGCAGAGTGGTCGTCAATGCCACAAGAGAAATCGACGATTAACATAAAACCGTTTCAGGCCGCTTTGACCGACAGTCCCCTATCGTTCCTATCGGCGGCTATGCAGGCCGGTGCACAACCTTCAATGGCTGGCTCACCCCTGCTAATGACGCCTACCTCACAGGGTTTGTCAATAAGCGACGCCGAGCGCATAATGATGTCCATGATGGAACTCGGCCGCCATGACCCTGCCTTGGCTAAAAACGGTCCTAGTCCTGTGAGCCTCCTCCAGCAGGCAAATGGAACCTCAAATAACCATTTGGAAAAACAGAGCATCAAACAGGCGAGTCTTGTTTTCTCCGCCGCTAGAGTCCGCACGTGCACGGGGAAGCTGCATCGTGCAATGAAAACCATCACGCTTATCATCGTCTTCAGCCTTTCCCGTCGACATCATGTCATGCGCAACACTTCTAACGTATAATGACGTTTTGCAGGAACCCATGGATAGCTCCGTTGGGGGCCCAGATAGTCCCCCTGCGTCGGGAAGCGATCCTCGCTCACCCAGGTCCCCACGGTCCCCCATACCGACGATTACAGAACCATCGTCCGACAACGAGATGAGAGACGATGACGACGTTCCTCTACAGCTGCCGAAAGAGTTCCGTGAGAGTCCAGCGGCGTCGACAGCAGCAGAGGCTGAGGATTTGTCGCTATCGTCCGACCCGGCGAATGTTTCGTGAAACCCGAAGCTTAGTCGATCATTTCTTTCCTCGATCATCAGTCTCAATCAGTTGGTCGATTCATCAATCCAAGATGGCGTCTCCGAGAGATTGGCCGCGTAGCAGCACACGAAGCCAAAGGAGAAAATGCCGCAGCGAAGATTGATTGCGAAATTGATCTCCGATCGATCGATTGGTTCCTCTAGAAACAGCCGGTCCTCTCAGAGTCATCTCTCTCATCTCCGGATAAGGTTCTTGATCACCATCATCATCATCATATTCATCTTCCGTGAACTTTCATCAACCCAACCTCAGCGTGAACGTGGCTGTCGTGGACCTACTCATCAAGTGACACCACTTTCATTCTCATCACGATCATCATTGAAATCAGGAAAGACTTCACTCTTATCTTTGAGGAGAAAACTCTGAAAATCAGAGACGTCGATCCACAGGGGGAGGACGAGCAAGAGAGAGGAATCGTACACAGACCAACTTAGTTCGTTTTTTTGAATTTTATATTCTTCCCAATTATTGCCGAGACGTCGTCGACTCCAAAAAACGGCAACCACATCATCAACGTATTAATTGTGTATCATTATCGAGTCACTCTAGTAATCAATTGAAAAATTCTCCACTTTCAACCAAGTCCTGACTTCGGAGTCGTTGGGGGCTGATTCGATGCTCCGTGTCTTCACTGGATTTCGGGTTTCCTCAAATCTGACAATCCTATCGCTCGAGCAATGTCGAGTTGACTCGATAAAAATGAGACTGGGAGGTCGATGAATTCGGTTTATGGTTTCTTTGGTGGGGCGACATTTCGCCCCCGTTTGGTGATCCTCTCCCCAAAAAGGAGAGGTTTTCTTTTCTCAATGTAGAATGTTCACACACGTTCAGCGGTGACCTTCTTGAAACTGTTTCACGAATGGCAACAATCCCGGGATTGGGTTAGCGGAGGAACACCAAAACTGTTTAGTGAGTCTATACCTATGACGTCGACGACGAGGCGGAGATGCAACTGTAAAGGACTCGTTTAAGTTCCGTATCAGAAATGTAGGCGTCAGTGGTTTGTTTTTTGAATAATTTCTCAACTTTATCCTCATTTGATCGATTATATATTCTGTGTAAAAAGTTGCTAGCGAGAGCCGGAGGCAGATCTCTGTACTGATTCTTTGTCGTTTGTAACAATATTGATGATAATGACTTGGCCAACAACAATCCGAGAAATTCCGCAAACGAGCGGTACCGATATCAAGTCGTCGACTGAACTCGAAGGGCATTATTACATAATGTAAGGATGGATAGATAATGACGATAACTCGTGACAACGATGGCTCTCTTCGAGTCGTCAAGTGTAAAGCAGTCGTCGACAGCGACCGTTGGCCCGACCGAGAGCGACTCTCTTGAATCGACTCATCCTCGAATGTTGATTGATTGATTCAGCGTCGATTGATTGTTTGATAGATGGATTGATTGCGCAATGCTCGTAATCGGTCGGTTGGTCAGGGTCAAGTGAATGTAGTAATCGAGAGGAAAAGGAGAGTCGAGTCACACCTTGATCATATCAGCAGCTGTATTGACTGTCTGACTGACTGCCACCTGCCCTCGTCCATCCACGAACATATCTCCGTGCTGTGTATAGAAGAAAAAACAAACAGGCCCGCTAAATAGATACGAATTCAAGTAGATATGACAAAGAAAATACAACCGTGCTAGATATTCGAGTGTAACTTTCGGCCAGACGAAGCTTTCCCGTGCAATATACGTCAACAACAGCAACCACAACAATATACACGATTCATGTCCCGTTCCCCATTCCCTTGCCGTTCCCTTACCTTTGCCTTTGGCTGTTTCTCCACGTGCGCCAGACGTAGAATGGAGAATGCTGCACCAAGTGTTGCAGCGTGAACAACTGCGGTCTTCGAACGCAGCTGCGGAAACAGATGAAGGAGACCGGTGGCGTGACCTCGAAACGGCTTTCTTATGTTGCTCGTTTGGCCGGAAGCGCACCACAGCTCTTTGTTACCCGCGCGGTATAGCAGCGGGGTCTATTTGTGTAAAAGTAATAGACTATATTGAATAATATATACTAGATAGACATTGACACCAGGGCGATGCATACCAAGAAGGATGAACGGCGTTTTGAGGTGACAATAGTGCGAGAACGAACACGATGAAGCTAGAAGGAATGGATACTGAGATGAGAAAACGCGCGAAAAGAGACGATTCAAAACAAGATATGAAACTGTAATCGAATCTAATAGAAACGTGACTTTGGATCCGAATTCAAGCGTGCATTGAGCACATGCAGTGCACGCGGCATACAAACCTCGATATGTAACTCGACAGCTGAGATACGAACGATAAAATGGAAATGATTAATGATAATAAGACGATAACGATGACGGCGGTGAGATGAGAAATAGACACAAGATGAAATTTCGAGCGATAAATAAAAGGAAAATCTTGATAACACCTTGACATCCGGCGCGATCTTCTTATGCTGCGATGAGCAGCTCCGAAAATTGACACTATCGGCGTTCCAGAGGCCTCTTGGAGAAGGTCGTCCTCGCCTGTCAATCGACAAATTCCTTTTCGGAAGTATTACCAAAAGTTGCTCACTAGAAAACTATTGCAGAGTAATCTCTGATCTTTTGTGACTGATTCTGACCCGATGAGAACAATTCTGATCGAGAGGCGACGTCTTTGATCTGGAAATATACATGTACAGGAATACCCCGGGCAGTACGGCCCCGATTAGTACGGATTCGCTATAGTACGTTTTTCTTTTCGTACTACAGAAATCCCCCGTTTTACGCGGTTCGTTTAACGCGGTTCATCTTACGCGGATTCGTTTTACGCGGTTTCATTCTAAGGTCAACCCGGGCTTCTTGAGGTGATTCTGGGGCCCGCGGAGGGCCCGTGGACCCCCGAACTCCGAGCTCAAGGAACCCCCGGAACTTCAAGCTCGGGAACCCACGGTTCCTCTCGGATGTGCTCCATGGGGCGCCGTGGGGGGCCGCGGGTCCCTGGAATGAAATCTCGCTAATTCGGGCCATCCCCCGTTTTACGCGGAAAAACTCGTTTAACGTGGTTTTGAAAACCGCGTAAAACGGGGGATTACTGTATAACCCCTTTTGAATCTATAGATCGTCTTGGACGAACTGCCAACACCTTGCTATTCGTTCCTAACGCTCTTGATCCGAGGCCCGTCTACCATAGCGTCTACCTAAGGAACAGACTCAGGAAGTCGAGTCAACATTGGCCTTGCGGCAAACCCGATGCCGGATTAGTACTGTTTCAGATAGTACGGGGTATTCCTGTATTATCAAAATAGTCTACATGATCTGGAGATTTTGGCTGTTCCACACAAATTGGGACTGCTCTTGACCCGAACCGCGGGAATGAGAGCTCCAATACAATATTCTGCTGGAATCTCAGAATCCGGAATCCCGGGGTGTGACGTTTTGGGCCTGGGATCTCCGATTTAACCAGGAATTCGTTTTTCCGATACCCGTCGCATGTCAAACTCCGTTTCTATTCGAACCACTGGTGCCTGGAGTCGACCGTTGCCGGGCAGTCGTGTTCTGATCGACGTGGGTACGGGGACGTATTTGCAAACTTGTCCGAGAATTTCTTCATATCAATCTTCGGGTCTTCTTGATGTCGTCAGAGGATAATTCCAATTCGGACAGAGACTTATCTCCCCACCTCCATGCTACTGTAGGAGGACGCCCCGCAAGTCCGAATCCCGAGAATACCAGCAGCCCCTAAGACGAACCTTTGGGAGGCCCTGACTTGCCCAACCAGGACGCTGGAGTATGGTCACGTCGAAAGAGTCCATCGTAGAGTTCAAGGCGGGACACGGCGCGTTCGACTCAAGACCGAGAATGTTATCCGTGTCCAGAAGCTCATCCAAATCGAAAAAAATCCCAGACAGACTGAGCCGATTATGTACAGAGATGATGATGAAATGAGAAGATATATCACGAATCGTGGCGATCGACAGCAGAGCGGCATGCCATTGAAAGAGCACCTTCGATTCAGTAAAGACACACATGTATGATGGGGACAGGGGGGACGACACTTCGGGTAACAACGCGCCGAGTCAAGCGCATAATGCGGATCCCATCCCAGGAGGCTCCCGAGATTGTCGAGTTTGCCACACTAAGACATTCTGTCATCCGGGAAGATAGAAATCCATTCTTAGATTCGAACGCGTGAGAAATTGTATCGAAATGATACTAATATCTGCTTTTGTTTGGTTGGTGTCCCATGCCCAACTCCGGTCGCAAGTCATTGCTATCGAATTTTCAGCAAATCCACGTAATCTTGCATTCCTTGTGCATCGCTTTCATAGGCCTCTGGAACAATAACAAATGGAAGAAAGATGGAAAATCCGTCGAATGACATAGCCGCTGAGGCTGATTTCATGAGGAGGAAGATCTCTCAGACGTATACCAAACATCAGCTGTGTTTGATCATACATATCGCTGCTTCGAGAAATTCCTCCAAGCGAAGCTCTTTTGAGGTGGATCGGAAGTCCAAGCTGTTCATATTTTACCCGATCACGAGCATTTTATTCAACTGAGCAAGCACGAGCGTCTAAACCGCTAATGACCGCGATGCGCTTCGGAGTCTTGTTACAAGTATTGCGAGCGGACATCGTGCCGGCTCAATTCCTACGGATATCGATCCGAGTGACCACGCTTTCAGGAACCTGACTGTTCGATTTGATCGAGCAGATTGGCCAGTTTTCCAGCACCCATACGACCCGGCCTCCATCATCTGTTCCCATAGTCTGTTCTCTCCAGTGACATCCCATCCACCTTCGAACGCCTTCAGAGGCGCGAAGACAAAAGTCATGGACTTGGCAAGAATCCTGATTTTCCTGGGAGTCGTGAGCGTAGTGCAGCTGAAAACCCCAGTTAGAATTTCGGAAAAACTCTCCGCCAATCAAAGTTTCTTCAGAGGTGCGTTCAATCCCTGCAAGGGATCAAGACCTCGCCATCCCGTGGAAGCGGTTCGCTTCCATGTGTTCGCAACAAAAGTCTTCAATGGTATCGGCGTGAAAACACTCATAAGATACGCGACGAAGTACCAGATACCTCCGTTCGCCCTGTACCCGCTGGGTACTATAGCTTGTCGTGCGTTACTCATAATTTACGCATACATTTGCAAAAGTGGAAATATGGTACTGGCGATCAATCAACCTCCGCAAGACCTCATCGATATGATTAAGCTTCTAATCGCAGCGAGCAGTGCTGGGACCTCGAAGTTGACCGTGCGCTACCGTGGCAAAAAGTTCCGAATCCCATGGACCGGTGTGACTGAATGGTGCGACTTGGTTATGACGGTGGCCTTCACAGTTGAAAATGGACATCCTCCGAGAGATGTCAATATGCTTCTACACGTTGTCGAACATTTCCGGAACATTCTCCTGTGATCTGACCTCAGTGTTGTCAGAAAACCCAGGATTTAACGCAGTATCCTGGGAGGAAGGTGGCAGGACTTCGCGGGAAGCCGAGGAATCTCTCAAGTCATGCTCTAGCATCTGGCGGAGCCGATTGTCAGTTTTATTTGAAATATCTTCAAATGCCCAAAAACAGTATATTGCTCCGTTACTCGAAGTACATGAGAGGAACCGACGTTCTTCACCGACGGAGGATCACAGTCACGCATACCCAAAGTCTTCTGTGCGGGCAGCCGTAAAGTCGAAAGAAAAAAAACCCTGCATTCGGTGTCAGCTCACGAATTGAAATTCATGGTGCGATTCGTGAATAAGTTCGCTTTCTCAGAGTCGCTTTTTGAATCCAGAATTTGCGACTCGGATATGTTCCGCTCGTTTCGAGAAACTACATCTTTCCCTAGGAGCTAGCGGCCGACAACTCTCAGCTGATTTTGACAGCTTCAATCTGTTTCATGAACAAATATAAAACAAGTCAATAGAGACACATCAACGTTTGAAATTATGAGAAAAATCGATTCAGATATTGAGAGAGTTTCAATCTGTCAAGAGAAAAAACTCACTCTCCATGTATAGCGAAATACGTCTTATGCATTTGCTTGAGCGATCTCAACATTCTGGGGAATCTGTTCATGATTCTTTAATCAGTTGGAGAATGGATTGATTCGTCCGCAGAGTTCTTGAGAGTGGAGAATCCCTCAGATGTCGGTGGCGAAAGTCGTCCCAGAGAGGAGTTGAGATTATAGAGAGGAGCCGTCCAAGAAATCTTCTGATTATTCTCGTGAATGTTAATGGAATCGGGGGCTATTTTGAGAATTTCAATTATCGATCACGCTCTTCACTGTGTGGGATCCGCGACGAACTACTGTCTCTTCCTAGCAGGATCTTCAACGAGCTCTGTTCTATCAAGAATGACAGTGGAGGAAGCCTTCCCGGAGTTTCTCTAAATGTATCTGAATTTGCATAGGTAAAAACTTCGAAGTGCGACTGGACGCTGTTTTCAGCGATACCCATCGTGAGTTCTCCGTGCCTGCGAACAAATGCCGTCATCTAACTGTTCTCGAATCGTTTCAAGCGAACTGCTCGATCCGAACATTCTTCCCCCCAATGTGTGATCGACCGCTTAACGACATCTCTGACATCATTCCCGTAGAGAGGGGAACCCCATACGCCGCGAGGAGTCAATCTCTCAGCTTATTCTTTATCCTCCTGGCTGCTCAGAGCTGTAAGCATCCTTCTGGCCCCCGTCATATCTGAGGCTTTCACGGAATTTCTACGCATGATCGACTTCGTCGACTTGAGATTCTCTCTGGCATGGAGCTCTGAGAAGCACTCCGATATTTTTTGGATCTTTCTGTTCGTGGAGATGTTGACTAGGCTTGACACAATTCTTTGAAATAAATGTCGAAAAATATTCCTGGGCCAATATTCTCTTGTTTCCGCTATAGCAAGAGGCGTTTATCACAATTTAATAGAATTGCGAACTTCGCCGTCTTCTCGAGCCGCGATGTCGCCCTCCGCTTAACATCGACGGTTTTTTAGATTTCCGCGAAAAATTTTCAGCCATCCTGCCGTGTGCCATCCTGCCGCAGAAATTGTCTCCGATCAGCTCTCAGCGATTTCTAGTGAACTTGGGATATTGAGACCAATCGCATATTATGGCACTTAAAGTATCCCATATTAGGGCTCCGAAAAGTTTCTTCCCAAAAGTGATGAAAAATCCTATGGATAAAATCGAGGAAGTTTTTATTAAAGTATATCGAGGAAGTAGGAGTGTGGTTCGTCCAAAATGACTCATACGAAAAATCTCCGAGATCCTTGCTTTTCTGATGCCATGAGTGACATCGGGGAGAGGTCCTCAGAAAAGTTCCAGTCTTTCCAAACCCGTTCCAGAGTTACCGTGACTGGACGAGTGAATGTTCTTTGACCCCATCGTCTCAATTTCGATCCGCGACCCATTACGCCAGCGATCACGCCTGCTGTCTCTCAAAATCTGCTCCTAGTCCCGAGACACGGAGGAATCTCATATTGGGACACTATCCCATATTCGGAGACCTTCCCATGCATGTTGAAAAAGGCCAGAGAAGCCCAGAAGGCTCGACACGAAGATTGTCGCCGTTCCCGACNGAAGGTGAACGCTCCCCGTAGAATTAGTTGACGGTATAGAAAAATTCTGAGTCGTAAGATGTCGTCTCATTATATAGGAGCAGTTCCACAGCGCAGGAAAATATGAATCGTTCGTGTTCCGAAGACTGTGCTTATTCCTACCGTGTTTCCCCAGATAAAAGGCATATCCCGAATAGAAGACAGGGCGCAAAAGGCTAAAATGAAAGGCGTACCTTCAATACAGAAATCTACTGAATGGACGGCAGTCTCCCGAATAGAAGACATTCGTCGAATAGATGGGAGTCCCCAAAGCTCCAGCGGAAAGTACCTCAAATGATGATTCTGGCTTGTGCCTTATATTCGGGGGATGCCTTTTATTTGGTGGAACACGGTATTTCCTATAATATTTTGCCATGGTCCCATTGTCTGATTGTGAGTTAGGACATTGATGCTCTTGCCAATCTTCCGTGAAACATTCGATTTCACAAGGGGCATAGCTTTCAGAAAGATTTGCCCGTAACGAAAGAGGCATCCGAGATTCAATCTTTAGGAGGGATTTTCGGCGCCTCCAAGAATATCTCTGATCATCTCAGTCAACACATTGTACGAGAAATTTTTTTATACATTTTCGTTCAATTTGAATCCTCTCTATGGAAGCGTTGGGTGGCGCGGATTACCAGGATACCGGGGGGCAAATCAAAACCTGCCGGGGAGCTTTCTGCGGTCTTTGGTCTGTGACGATGTCATCCCGCGGGGCATCACGACGCAAGCTCTGGCTTGACGTGAGATCGCCTAAGAATGATGGGGCATGATAAGACTCATTCTCCAATATAAAATTAATCCTCCATTCGAATCGCGATTAGCAACAGAAAATCGAAATAAGAAACTTACTTGCGAACCGCATACCCGCATCGAAACATTTTTCGAGACGACATGAGCGGCAATTGCGATCATCGGCTGTTACTGCACAAGCACGCCCGAACTTACAGACGGCCTTCTTGTTCGTCCCTCTCCCGCAACGCTGGAAGAAACTCTTGCAAGCATCACAGCACAGAGCCCCGTAATGTTTGCGAGCCGCGGAGGCACCACAAACCACGCAAGTCGTCCCGCTAGCTTCATCTTGGGAACAATTACGTTGCTCATTGGTAATCTCAGGTTCCGCGTCCGTCGTCAACTCAAGAAGTTTCCAGGTGTCTACTGGCATCACCTCCGAAATTTGATAGAAGCACCAGTCGGCTTCCTCATACGCTGTCCAAGGGGACGGATGTCCCGCGTCCCGTTGGTCTCGCCTAGGACTAGCAGCCGAAAACACACTGGCCATTTCGAAAACTATGGCACGAATGACGAGGAGTGTTTTGCGTAGGAAGCCTTCACGCACAGTGTTGAAAACAGCCGTGCAAGACTCCGTGGTTTCAACTGTGGGCAAGAAGAGGCATCGAGAGAAAATGAAACAATTGATTTTGAGCTTGGTTCAATTTGTAGCGAGAATGGGGAGTTCTCTCATCGCTTGGAACCCGTGATGCATTCGATACCAATCGCCGACCGCATCATTCTTTTTCGTCGGATCTCAGTTAGATGTTTCGGGGTTGGTTCGGGATCTCAAGCATTCGAGAAAAAGCGAAAAGTGTTCTCTCTTTCGGCCAACAATCTTGCAGTTCCCTCCGCGGGGTTCCCAAATTGAAGTATCAAACCATTTGTTGCCATTGCGAGATCTCTGTCGATCGGGTGCTCCGACGCGTCGGGAAGAGTTGGACGTCCGACAACGCTGATCACGGAAAACGACCGTAAATCCTTTGAGGAGATTTCGGAGATCTTACTCATACAGAACGAGCATTCTTCTCAAGCTACACCGACAGAATGTTGCTCGCCAGAGTTTGTGAGTATCAGGAAAGGGAATTGTCAGATTTGTCGGAACCCCGGTCTTCCTTAATGTTGGAATCAAAGTTTGCGGTGATTGAACTGGAGTTTTTGGAATCGAATCACCCCTGCAAACACGGAATTCGTTATTGCTGAAACATGTCTTCATCGCTCTGTCCCTCTTTCCGACTGCCTAAGCATGTGCACTACTTCTAACCCAAATGAAACTCTGTTCTCGGAATCAGTTCTCAAGAACTGTGTCTTCCCACTTCACTGCGAAAAGGGCGTTGGACACCCCTCGGACATCAGAGGAATTCTCTCATCAGGGCGAGGAGAGCGTGTTCTCGGTGGAGAGAAGGAATTGAGGGGTCTCCGTGAGCGAAGCAGATAAGCCTTAACCATCATCAAATCAGAAACAGAACTCGACTCTGCGCAAGCTTCCATTCTTCTGCTGTCGTCCCACGATCAACCATGGTGTCTGTAGCTTCATTGTATTTGGCCGTGATCGTCAGCGCTTTCGTCAACGATACCCAAGGAATTCCAGTCAGAACGAAGGAATCATCGTCCACGGACCCGATGTCGATGAAAGCAGCCGAGGTCCCGTCTCCCACCAAGTTGAAGTCCGGGGTCCAAGATGTTCCTTCAGAGTTCAAGTGTGGTTCACGACCCCTTCGAGTAACTGCGCGAGTTGTCGGTGGAACTTCTGCCAACGAAGGCGATTGGCCCTGGCAAGTGATCTTGAAAGAAGTAAAGTACTTCGGGTTGATCACGGGCTATAAGTGTGGTGGTGTTCTCATCTCCGACCGGCAAGTCCTGACGGCGGCACATTGCAAGCCAGAATCTTTCTTCCCCACCATGACCGCTACTCTGGGACAGCATGAGATGAACGAAGAAGATGTTCAGACGATTCCCGTGAGGAAAATGACAATTCACAAGGATTTCAACGAAATTAACTTCAACAACGACCTCGCTGTTCTCGAACTCGAATATCCGGTCAGTTTTAGTTCTCGGATTCTTCCTATTTGTCTACCCGACGCCACTGACGACTTCATAGGACAAATAGGTCATTTGAGTGGCTGGGGCAAACTTTCTTATGGCGGCCAATTCCCTAAAGGTCTCCAGAGTGTTGAGCTTCCCATAATTCCACGCGACGTCTGTCAACGGATGTTCAAGGAGAAGGGGCACAACTTGGACATTCATGATC
Organism: Neoseiulus cucumeris; assembly: GCA_021527715.1. Taxonomy (NCBI): domain Eukaryota; kingdom Metazoa; phylum Arthropoda; class Arachnida; order Mesostigmata; family Phytoseiidae; genus Neoseiulus; species Neoseiulus cucumeris. The sequence goes on from JAJSRV010000007.1 coordinate 19,893, forward strand.
ACTTCCTGTGCGCGGGTGGTGGAGCAGGACAATTCGATGCCTGTGAAGGTGATTCGGGAGGTCCTCTCTCTGTTCGTCGATCGAATGGCCAATGGGTTCTCGCGGGAACTGTGTCCCACGGAGTCAAATGTGCCCAACCCGGACTCGCGGGAGTTTATGTAAACGTTCCACAATATGAGTCTTGGATTCGACGTGCGATGAGTCAGCCGGAATCAACGGACCCTGCCCAAGGTTCATTTGAAGAGTTGACGGACATATTCAATGGAGGAGATCTGGTTATTGTGTATATGTCTTGAGAGGTTCACCCGGTCGTGTTTCGACGGGTGCAGGGACGATGAGAAGCCACAGTAGAAGAATGATTGTGAAAAACTGAATGCCTCGACACTGTCAGCAATAGGCCAAAGGCTCTGGATCAGGTCGGCGTGTTTGCTTCTGGAACCGAACCAATGAAGAGGGCCGGCAGAGATACTTATTCCTTGAAATTCATCTCCTTCGTACCTGAGATCCTACCCAGGAGCATCTGATTTTGCCGTGTGAGTGGAACTACTTGACTCGCTCTTCGATATTGCAAAGAAGAGATATCTAGTCAGCTTTCGCAATCAGTTCGAAGATTTTTCTCAAATAAAACTGAAGGGGTTGTTCAGAACTGAATTTTCTCTGCGTTCAATCATGGCAGCTTTTTCGCGATCTTCTCTGGAAATCGGTTCAAAGCCCGTCATCGTGAGTTCTGATAAGAGTCCTCGCTATGAGTCTTCACGGTCGCCTTCAAACGCCTCATTCAGGGCTGTTGATTAGTCTGTTGAGTGTGCTCTTCAAGGGTATATAAAAGAGAATGTGCTGCCTATAGACACCTGGAGAAGACGTCTGATAGCTCAGAAAGTCTTGAGTGATTGTATACGCTTTCAAGAAGCTATCTCTCACGATGTGAACGAGGAAGCAAATAACGTAGGAGCTTCGGGCTCGGTTCCGTCATGCGGGGATCGACACTCAGTGGGATTTGAGACCTGAAGACGATTGGGAACGTCGACCTCATGGTCGTTGTCCAATTTTCGAAGAGTAATTATATGCGATGCAAGCAATCCTCCTGTGCCAGAACGGCGTTTCCGAGCCGTCTCAAGCGGCTCTTCGACATGGTCCGTGCCGCTAAACAAGCATCGGGTCGTCCTCGAGGATCCGGCAATCAACGGAATGCGCAGTTGAGAGTCTATCGAGATCTCAGTCTCCGTCTTCAGAAATCTAGGAGCCTAGAGAGCTTCATTCAAGCTTCATCTTCCTCAATAAGACATTGACACAAGGCGATAGGACTTCATAAAATGACCATCTCAACGTCGTCATATTCGAAAAATGGTTGGAGTGGTAGACACCGTGTCGTGGTTCGCTTGGAGTGAAGATTCCGGGAGTCTGAAAAGGTAATCTCCATCGTTTGTTCGATGCTCATCAACGAAAACAAGATTCCGAAATCGTCCCGACGCTGAGCGAGGTATCGGTGTGCGGCTATCAACCAAAACCTTGGTGCTCTTGAGAGTTCCCAGTCCAATCCAGAACTATTCATCGCACTAAAATTGGATAGGGAAGTATCGAATTCGTTTTTGTTGTGTATTTATTGAGTCAACATATTATGCTATGTACATTATCATCAGTTTTCGTCCGATGTCATCACACTTTTGCAGCGTATGAATACCTATATACGAACAACGGTCATTGCGGTCAGTACTTCTCTTATTTAAAGCACCTGCAATCAACTGCAGAGATGCGCTGCTCCCCGGCCGGAACGGTCCATCTCTGTTCAACACGGAAATTCCACCGAGGGGTAGTCCATCCCTCTTGAGCAGAGAAATCCGGCGGGGGAGCTGCCCATCTCTGTTGAGCGGATACATCTTGCCAAAGAGCCAACGGCCGCCTCCGCTCATTGCCGTCGTCATCCGGAGCGGTACGGCGTACGCTCTGGCTGGGTGGAAGCTCTTCCAAAGCTGCGAGGAGAATGAAGCTCGATGAGAACGTTTGTCCCAGTATGATATTCAGTCCTTATGTCGATCACGAATAGTAATGGGAAACTTGAAGAAACTCACCTGGGAATCGCATGCCCACGTCGAGGCATTTCTGCAGGCGACAGGTCTTGCAGCATTTAGTGCCGACGGGGGAGATTGAGCTGTTGCCTCGCTTACGGAATTCTCACATGAGCCCCGTTCTAGTGCGGGAGCGTTGGAGGAAGCTTTCCAAATCTTCGCAGAACCTGACAACATAGTGTGTGCGGGTTTCATGATACTTGCAGACCAGGTAGATCGGTGGAGGCAGTTTCAGAGGACAGGCTCGCCAGTGCGAAATCCATGCCTTACTGACCAAAAGAACACGAATGTTAGCGACTCCGATCTCGAAGTTCTGCGAGGTCGATGAATCACACCGTCACGGAGGAAAGCACTCACAAGAACAAGGTGCACCGATGGGAAGTTCGACGGACCGTCGCTTTCGAACACACAGCTCAGCCTGAGATGACTGAGACTTTCTCACGTCAGACTGTCCTATCTTCGAAAAGCCGTGCCGTGAACAGATGAGTAGCTGAAGTACAGCTTCCCCGCCACCACAGCACAGCTTGGTGAGTAGTCTGTCAAATCGATCGGTCACGCACGTTAAAGACTCCCCCGCCAAGGAGTACATCGATTTCCAGCAACTTTTGAATTCCTGTAGACATGCACGTCGAAATACGGCAAGGGGAACAATGCGGGGAACACGGACCAGCCAGCAAGAATAACTTCTCTCTCTCTCTGGAGCGATCATATTGCCTCAACCACGCCTGGAAGGAAGTTCACTCCCTCGAGGAGAACAGCTCCTTCGGAAGACATATCTCACAGATTCACATTACATCACTAAAGCGTATCCGCAACTGCCCAAATTAGGACCATAGCCAAAAACCACTCCTATTACAACGGGTTCGCTGATTTATGCCACTTGTTCCGCCGCTGGCCGGCTTGAAAGAATGATGCAAAAAATTATTGCATCATTTGTTCCTCACTACAGATCAAGAACTGTTCAGCATCGGAACTCCAAGAAGTATTCTCCAGGATTCAATAAATATATTGCAGTAACTGTGGGACAGATCAGCGTCGAACTTTTCGAAGCACGCTTGTACCCCTGCGCACTTGTTGTAAGAACTTCCCTAGAGATGTTTTCGAGAGGGTACGGGAATACTTTTTCTGCTCGGTTCAACGCAAAAATTGCATTGTAAGAATTACCGAAGTTTTTGACGTGACTGAAGTTTGCCACGAGGAAGAACTATCAAAATGGCAGCTGGATGTTTTTTGTCTTCCGATGTTTCACGAGAGAATCAACATTGTAGGAGACCGAGGCAGAGCGGTCTCCTCGGTTTGGCTCGTTACAGCCTCGGTATGCTACTGCTAAGAATGTTACCGTGAAATCTACGAGCCAGTCGGATGCCGACCCCGGTGAAACCAGTTCGACCGTTTAAATCTCGAAAACATAAGGCTTGCAATCCCTACGGCCACCGCAATTCCTACAGATATATCCAATCCAACCCGCAACTCGACGAGGAGCGGAGGCGCTGACCGTGATCGGAGGCATCCCCGGTGAATCTTCGATCCCGAAGAAGATCCATCTCAAATGACCAACGTCGACTTCCCTGAGTCCGGCTTGTGGCTTCAGACCCTCCTGTGCATCAACCTCGGCACTCTATCACGACTGCCAGTCAGCATCACTGATGTGAGAGGGAACATAATTGTTTTCCGCTCCTATGCTTAAGTGCAATCTCTGAGATGGCACATATTGGGAAAATGATTTTCAGAAAAATCAGGTACAACGCTTGAGGGCTGCCGCTGGCGCCGGAATGACATCGGATCAACCGCGATCTAACGAGAAGCCCTCAAAATGACAAACGATGCGAAATTTTCGCGATCGAATCACGGACTATTTTCCGCATGGCGAACTTCAGGTCTCGTTTCAACTCTGACAACTTGTGAGCAACGAGGTACACCTATTCAGAGGTACCTCAAATTGCATGTCGAGTACTCCCGTGCACAGATCCCGGAGGGGACTCGCAGCCCAAATGTTCAATGGTCGAGTCCAAAGCCATACCGCAGTTCTTCGATATTCTTAGATTGAGATAATGATTGAGGCCTGCGAATCTCACTTGAGGCTTGTAACCAACCCCCGGAAGCATTTAGCACCGGTCTCGCCAAATGATCGCAACTCACGAGTACCAGAAAACCGCAACGTAGAACCATGATGTATTCCTCTTCGCAGAGCGAAGGTCTTCGAGGTTAGTGTTATACCCCATAATCGATATTAATTCAGCATCACATGGTCTCATAAGAGCCGCGGTGAGATTCGCGGAAGTTTTCAGCTGTCGGACGCTGCACAAAAATGCGAACCTTTCTCCCCGATTCACCAATCAGAAGGCGGTGCAATCATTTTTCTCTCGCGACTCGAGCTTGAAACTGTGCAGTCTCCGCGACTGCATCCATTACTCTTCGTGAGAGCTTCCAGTGCACCACATTTCCATACTATTGTACAATGGTGTCCAACGATCGGATCTGTGCGGTCTGTGAGTATCCTGAGGCCCGCACACATTACAGTGTCAAGTGCTGCGAAGCTTGTAAAAGCTTCTTCCAACGCTCCCGCAAAAGGACGGGCTCTATGTGGGTATGCCGAAAGCAGGGCAACTGCTCAATCTCCCCCGTCGGCACTAAATGCTGCAAGGCCTGTCGCCTGCAGAAATGCCTCGACGTGGGCATGCGATTCCCAGGTGAGTTTCTTCAAGTTTCCCATTGCTATTCGTGATCGACATAAGGACTGAATATTTTACTGGGACAAACGTTCTCATCGAGCTTCATTCTCCTCGCAGCTTTGGAAGAGCTTCCACCCAGCCAGAGCGTACGCCGTACCGCTCCGGATGACGACGGCAATGAGCGGAGGCGGCCGTTGGCTCTTTGGCAAGACGTATCCGCTCAACAGAGATGGGCAGCTCCCCCGCCGGATTTCTCTGCTCAAGAGGGATGGACTACCCCTCGGTGGAATTTCCGTGTTGAACAGAGATGGACCGTTCCGACCGGGGAGCAGCGCATCTCTGCAGTTGATTGCAGGTGCTTTAAATAAGTGAAGTACTGACCGCAATGACTGTTGCTCGTATATAGGTATTAATACGCTGCAAAAGTGTGATGACATGAAATATGATGTTAATGTACATAACATAATATGTGAACTCAATAAATCCACGACAAAGATGAATTTGATACTTCCCTATCCAATTCTAGTACGACGGACAGTTATGGGTGGAACGCCAAAGTTTGGGTTGAGAGCCGTAGCCTGATTCAGGGGACTCCGCTCAATCGGACCACATCGGGACCGGATCTTTTTGAGTTGTTTGAGGGACGATCCGATTGAGCGGACAGTAGACAACGCATCACTTGAATTGGTCAATCGGAGTTGGGTAATGTTTCAGCTGCGCGGCTGAATGCTGGCGTGAAATTCGAACGAAAACGCACGGACGGTTTCTCTTCATTCTCCATTTTTATCACACGGCTGCAATGGTTGCTATCTTACAATCGAGTTTCCGAGTTTCATTTTCAATCTGATGTGTATTTTCAACGAGCAATAGAAAACTACAACGCTAGAATTTTCCAGAATCGGAAATGAGCGAGAGACTTATCCTGCTCATGCAGACTCGAATTTTACAAACAGTCGAGGCTACACAACGCGACATGTTTCCGAGTTCAAACTCAGCACGGCAACTGATCAGCTGTATTCGATTGAATGAACTGCGCTCGTCGACGTGCAACGTGCGATACACGAAGTTGCGCCGTAAACTCGATCTCCAAACTCGACCGTCTACCCCGCGACCTCGCCTCGCGATTCTTCGCGTTTCTCGAAGCGAAGCATAACCAATTTTTCAACAGTTCAGATTCGCTCTACTTTGGTCCGAATATCCGGATGATACGATTAACCGATGCATCGATTCAGCGGAATCCATTTTCTCTCGCTCAGCGTCGAAGCGATTCCGGAATCTTGTTTTCGTTAATGAGCATCGAACAGACAATTGAGACTACCCTTTCAGACTCCGAGACGGGGATGCGGACAGCTGGTCTAGAATCTTCGCCTCTTCGCCGCAAGGGAACCATGGCGCAGTTCCTGCTGAAAATAGCGAGAAAGCTGCCATAATCGAACGCAGAGAGAATTCAGTTCTGAACACCACCTTCGGTTTTATTTGAGAAAAATCTTCGAATTGATTGGGAAAGCTGACTAGATATCTCTTCTTTGCAATATCGAAGAGCGACTCAAGAAGTTCCACTCACACGGCAGAACCAGGTGCTTCCGGGTAGGGTCTCAGGTGCGACAGAAATGAATTTCAAGGAATAAGTATCTCTGCCGGCCCTCTTCATTGGTTCGGTTGGGACCTGATCCAGATCCGTTGGCCTATGTCCTCCTATTGCTTACAGTGTCGAAGCATTAAGAATCTTTCATAATCATTCTTCCACCGTGGCTCTCAAGACATGTAGACAATAATCAGATCTCCTCCATTGAAAATGTCCGTCAAGTCTTCAAATGAACCTTTGGCGGGGTCCGTTGATTCCGGCCGACGCATCGCACGTCGAATCCAAGACTCATATTGTGGAACGTTGACATAAACTCCCGCGAGTCCGGGTTGCGCACATTTGACTCCGTGGGACACAGTTCCCGCGAGAACCCACTGGCCATTCGATCGACGAACAGAGAGAGGACCTCCCGAATCACCTTCACAGGCATCGAATTGTCCTGCTCCACCACCCGCGCACAGGAAGTGATCATGAATGTCCAAGTTGTGCCCCTTCTCCTTGAACATCCGTTGACAGACGTCGCGTGGAATTATGGGAAGCTCAACACTCTGGAGACCTTTAGGGAATTGGCCGCCATAAGAAAGTTTGCCCCAGCCACTCAAATGACCTATTTGTCCTATGAAGTCGTCAGTGGCGTCGGGTAGACAAATAGGAAGAATCCGAGAACTAAAACTGACCGGATATTCGAGTTCAAGAACAGCGAGGTCGTTGTTGAAGTTAATTTTGTTGAAATCCTTGTGAATTGTCATTTTCCTCACGGGAATCGTCTGAACATCTTCTTCGTTCATCTCATGCTGTCCCAGAGTAACGGTCATGGTGGTGAAGAAATATTCTGGCTTGCAATGTGCCGCCGTCAGGACGTGCCGGTCGGAGATGAGAACACCACCACACTTATAGCCCGTGATCAAACCGAAGTACTTTACTTCCTTCAAGATAACTTGCCAGGGCCATTCGCCTTCGTTGGCGGCGCTTCCACCGACAACTCGCGCAGCTACTCGAAGGGGTCGTGAACCACACTTGAACTCTGAAGGAACATCTTGGACCCCGGACTTCAACTGGGTGGGAGACGGGACCTCGGCTGCTTTCATCGACATCGGGTCCGTGGACGATGATTCCTTCGTTCTGACTGGAATTCCTTGGGTATCGTCGACGAAAGCGCTGACGAACACGGCCAAATACAATGAAGCTACAGATACCATGGTTGATCGTGGGACGACAGCAGAAGAATGGAAGCTTGCGCAGAGTCGAGTTCTGTTTCTGATTTGATGATGGTGAAGGCTTATCTGCTTCGCTCACGGAGACCCCTCAATTCCTTCTTTCCACCGAGAACACGCTCTCCTCGCCCTGATGAGAGACTGCCTCGGAGGTCCGAGGGGTGTCCAACGCCCTTTTCGCAGTGAAGTGGGAAGACGCAGTTCTTGAGAACTGATTCCGAGAACAGAGTTTCTTTTGGGTCAGAAGTAGTGCACATGCTTAGGCAGTCGGAAAGAGCGATGAAGACCTGTTTCAGCTATAACGAATGCCGTGTTTGCAGGGGTGATTCGATTCCAAAAATTCCAGTTCAATCGCCGCGAACTTTGATTCCAACATTAAGGAAGATCGGGGTTCCAACAAATCTGACATTTCCCTTTCCTGATACTCTCAAACTCTGGCGAGCAACATTCGGTCCCTGTAGCTTGCGCAGAACGCTGATTTTGTATAGATAAGATGGGCAGCGTATAGGAAGCCGACTGGTGGTTCTCTCAACGTCCGCGAAAGATACCGGTGGACACCCGGAAGATTTTCGAGTTGGCGAAGGACGCGGAAGCTATGAGCACAGATTAGCAACGGAGATGCTGTCAAAGTGAATCTAGCGGGAAGGCATATTTCCCGAGTGGATAGACGTCTGATGTGAGTTCATACAACATGAGTGCCTCGCGGAAACCGTTCAGCAGTTTTTAATGGGCAACATAGTTCACAGCTGATTTCTCCGATTGAGTCGAGCACTGAGCACGGAGAATCGCCTCAAATCGTCACAGAGGAAACCGTTGCGCTTTTACTACATATAGCGAAGACAACGAAGTTTCTCTAAATTTTGTTCAGCCTCATAGCCAGAACGGTGTACAGCAATCCGCGAGGAAAAGCAGGATATTGTGTGTGTCACTCAGGCGAGCCGGAGTCCTCGTCGCATCGACGTGCGTCTGGCGTGCTCATCGCTCGTGATTGTTTCCTTTGGATACTAACATCAGCGGGATCGGCGTCGAAATGAAGGTCTTCGACTACAGTTGTGGTGCTCTCACCCTATCTGACCTCGGACAGTTCATGGACGAAGTTCATTTCGAATTGCGTGAGTTGTTCGAACTTATTTGCAATAGGTGTGAGCTTAAATGATGGCAACATTTTACCGATTTCTTCGGCTGATTATGTAGATCACACGATCGAGGAACAACGATGTCCATTGGCCATAAGAGTAATCGCAAGCCGTATCGGTGGAGGTTCCGAGTCTGAAAAGTTAACACAGGACGCTACCGTGTCATCCACGCCCTCGAGCCTTCAGGCAAGTGTTTCCAATTGAGTAATCGAACGGCATCCCGCGTGTCATGCATTACGTGTCGTCGATTCTCTGGTATGGAGAACACGTAATTCGTCGCATACGGCTGAAGCCCGATCCCAACAAGAAAATTCAGAATCGTAAAACAGTTGTGAACTCCGCGGAGTTTTTCGGAATCACGTCAGAGTGCTATGCATTCACTTTTCTTTTGTTTGTTGCTCTCATCATTTCCCTATACTCCGCGAATCGTTCTTCAGGCTTCATTGTCAGTCCACCAAGCCTAATATTGAATCTATATCCTGTTCAGGATGGACCAGAGACGAATCAGGAAGCCCAAGACGGAATCCCCATGGAAAGACGGAGGGGAGAGGCGGGACGAGTATGAAACTATTCCCTTCCAATGCTCCCCGAGAAACATTCAGAGATCTTCTCTCAATTCATTTCGGTACGAAGGAAAATAAATGAGATTTTCCCATCTCTCCGACTTATGTTGGGTTATGCTTCATCGCTGTGGTTCACAGCGGCCGTTTTCTTTCTTGAGTAGTTTGCGCCCGATTGATCATCCCTTACAATATAGGGCCCACATATCATCATTCCGAACCGAACACTTGAACGTTACGTTTCTGCGGAATAGACGGAATGGGAGGGACCAGATTTCTCAGATAATCTTTTCCGTCACAAGAATGAAACAATGGAAAAATAATGTGAGTGAAGCCAATGACTTTCACTTTGTACCGGAATCGAAGTAACGGTTCGCTACAAGCTCCGGATCTAGGATCAGTGACACGGTGGAGCGAAACGATTTCAGCCAATAACGATGCTGGTAATCCGAATATCTTTGTACAGGGCGAATGGTGGACAAAAATCGAGCCAGAGCTTGCATGAGCATCTCGACTGTCACCCGAGCCCCAGACAGGTGTGAAAGACAAAGTATCTATAGACTTTGGGAAACTGAATCAAATATAATTTCTCCAAAGAGCCAACGAGCAAACAGAGAAGCCCGCCGGCATGGACTCCCACTCCCATCCTTCGGTTCCATCTGGACTCGAGCCTCAGCTCCGTGCTCGCCGTGCGGCCGTATTAGAGGTAGCTGCTGAATAATAATTGGCGCCTTTCGCTTAAAAGATTGAACAGCATAAACTTTGTTCGAGCCATCTCCGGAGTTTTCTACAGATTCGAAAGGGAATCGGATCATTTATGTGCCTTGCATCTATCTATTAATTCATGAAAGTCGCTATTCGCGGGTGGCCATTCGAACTGTTCGAGCCGTGGATTTCGAGGAACATATTGACGGACTTGACAGAAATGATTCTTCTTGCGATCCCTCCCGACAACCCATGCTAAGTGAGAATCGTTTCCAGTGTCAATATGAAAGAGCTTCAATGCCGCTCCAAATGTTCATTGGAGTCAATGCGAAGGTTTCTGGATATTTTCGGTGGAAACTCGTTGATTCGCAACAGAACCGTGCCTCGGAGCTCGCGGCTTGTAAAGCGAGGCAATTGGTGGGAGATCGCCCCCTCAGATCCAACCTGAGAGCTCTTCCGTGAGCACAACGATTGGATATTTCTTTCGCAGAGCCCCCGATTTCGGCTCGCCCGGTTTCTTATATATGCTCCCATCTTGCGAAACGCGACGGGGAATGACGGAACTTTGCTCGAACTCATCTGGGGGAGACGAGAGGAGGTCACTCGGAAAATTTTAGGTCGACGTCTCTTTCACTTTTCGAGATATACTTGACAAGGTAGTTCATGTCATCCTCAAATCGAATGAGCCCTCGCGTCATCAGATTTTTTTCTTGCGATTTCAATTTAGATTAGTCTTTGAGAACCTTCAATCATTATGAACATCCAAGAACTTCTGGTCACATAACACTGGGATCGCCTGGCGGTCTTTAACCGACAACCCAGCTGTTTCAAGAAGGGTTCACCTCCGATTCTCCGACCTGGTCGTATCAGCTGAGTCTAGAACAGCCGGTCGTCGTCACGGTGTCAGCATGTGCCATGGTCTGCTTCCCGAATGCGTGCATGAAACCTCAGATGAATTTCATTGATTCGGCGATGTTTCGAGCCCGCGGAATAGTAATAGCTTTATCCACCAGTGGCGGGGCCAGGGCGAGGACAACGGGGCTGTGGCCTCGTTGATAAACCTTCGATAAAGCTTTGATATATACAAAACGTCAACGCGAGGTCCTTAAGGGCAGAGGGAAGAGCAGCGAGAGGAAGTTCGGCTCGTCCGAATTGATGTCTGGCGCCGCCACTGTTATCCACCCTCCAGAACTCATTGCTCTGACGAGAACGGTCATGTCCCTCGACACTCCGGCCGTCGGCGAACATTTCCCACCATCCAAGACTGGAATTCCCGACGTGAATTTCCTTTCCTTCTTCGTTGCGCCTTGACTTCGACGAATTCATGCTCGATGATGCTGAAGCGAGTATTGCAAATTTGACCAAATCTCTCAGACTGTCAGAGCTTTTCTTTCGGACCGGAATTTTACATTTCCTAGATTCGCTTGGAGCGTTTCTTGCGGTTCCGGTATTAACGGCGATCAATTCTTTTGTGAAAATACTCGGGGGTGTCGTAGATGTCAGGGTTTGCCTACTTTCGAGCGCACCGAACGGCGAGGCGACCGTAGTTCTCCCTTCTACTCATATGATTCTGCGACATCATCTTATTGTAAGGATAACGACTTTGTCTACATACTCTGAACTTCCTGAAGGAACATTTTTATTGACTTTCAGACGAAATCCTTTGGAAGTCGATCTTCACACCGTGTTATTGCTTCGAAGGATTTGGAATCTCAATGTACACTTCCACGCGACGAGGATCTCTGCGAAAGTGAATTATTATCGCTAAGTATAGCGCGATAAGGATGAGACCGTAGAGCAGCCAGACGTCATCGATAAATAACGCGCACAATGATTCCCTGTTCGAGTTTCTCGGAGTAGCGGTCGTAGATAGGCTCTCGATTACAACGATTGAGGCTTGGTCTGGACTTGGCTGTTCCTCACAAGGTTTTTTTTCACAGTCTTTGGACGATGATTCCGGTGGGCTGGTGGGTCCGGTCATGTTGTGGTTCGTGAAGGATGGTTTTAACTCGAGTGTGAATGCCGGACCGTTTCCTCTGCTTTAATAGAAAATCATTTCAGGGGCGGAGATCTCAGCCCTTGCCTCATCCTGCTCTCGCCGGCGAAGGAACCCGCTCCGAACGGAGCGCTCTGCGAGAAAAGCGATGCGGCAAGGTTGATGAGAACATCACTTTGAAACGATTTCCTCCTTTCAACCCTCTACGAAGAGCAAAGTACAGCACTACGAAGAGCGAGAAAAACGCGACCAAAGAATCTCAGTTTGTTATGGAATGAGTTGACTGTCGTTGCGAAATTCTTCAAATTTCATCCGCTGTGCAGACTCAGACGCGAGAGCCTCGCCCAAACCAATTTGATGCACGTGGGTCACAAGCCCCCTCCGACAACTGGTAATATTGAATGTATGCTCATTAGAGCGAATGAGAGGCATCCGGCGATCTCTACCGAATGCTCGTTGTTGTGCATCACATCCGTATCCCAGAATTTGCGGTTTGAGACCCTCTCGCGAATTCCAACCCCTTGAGTGAAACAACCCGATTGAGGTTAGAATATCGTGACGCCGTCCGTGTGCCTTAGGTTATATTGAAACGGAGTTAACGAATCAACCTCGCTGACCTGTCTCTTGGCTCACTCATGCCTGGGAGCTTTTTCTTCCACTTTCTTCTTGCTATAACTTTTTCGTAGCTGGAATTGCTCTTTCCCGCTTTGTTGAATGTGTACGAATGTCACCCATCGTGTGTATTTTCCAGTCACGTTTTTGTGTGAGAATCGCTCTCATCTCCTGGTCGGAAACATCAACAGTGCCCGAGAACTGTTTATCGGAAGCGGACAGGGCAAACAACCCTCGCTTTGAGGTTGCTCAAGGCCTTAGGATGCTCGTCAACTCCATGAACTCAAAGCCCGTATGGAGGAATAACTGATGATTCTTCGGTACCAAACATCACTATGCACGATTGCAGTTTTCGCAGTTTCCGGACCTTCAATGGTAGTGGCGAGCACGCCATGTTCAGTTCTCATTGTTGACTTCGACGGTGGCGCTATAGACCTCCAGGGGTCCTCGGCGATTTTCAGCCCAACAAGGGGATCTGTGATAGAAAGTCGTCATATCCAGGGGAAGAAAGACATAAGCGTCCACGAGCCAGGGAACTCCGCTCCAGATAAATTGGAGGCATCATTCTTGATGAGAACAACAGTTTCTTCTGATAATTGGATTATTCTGCATCCTTCCATGAGCCAGCCTGTCAGGCGGTTCCGATAAAAGCTATCTGCTCCTCAAAACCGCTTCTTTTCGGGGCAGTTCCCATTGGAGTTCGTGAGCCATCTTGAATTTGAATAGGTGATAATTAAGGCAGAGTGTCTGTTATCATCGCCATGTATCTCTGGGGCTCTCACTTGATACGAGATTCAGGATGGTCGTGGGAGAACCGTCGAGGACTCAAAATTAAAGAATATTTCGAGTCAAGGAATAGCCTACTAAGATTTCATAACATATTCGCGAAAAGAGTCGTCGAATCGATCACCAAACTCGGTAAATAACTTAGTATTTATTGCTCTATATTGTTTCTTCTCACTTTGCTCAGCCCTCCCTAACTACCTACACGACGTCACGGTGTCTTTCAACTTTGAAAGTTCACATTATTTTACACTTGCTAGATACAATATCGATCGTCGGTCTTGTGCAACTTTGACCGGTTGATTCTTTGATTCGCTGATTTTTGAATGTCTGAGAACTCGATCCATCAATGATGGCTGCCTCCGCGTTCTTCCGTTTCTCTTCGATTGCTGACGATGGTACACCAGTGTTTGCGGATGCCACATTGACGAAAGTGAACAAATCGCTAATATTTACAAGTTGGGCTATACATGTCCTATCTAGTGGATGGTGCGTCAGTCATAATTCCGATGGTAGCGTTCAAAAGAGTATAACTTGATGGTCTTCGCGTTCCCCATCGCTGATCTAACGCTTGCTGCACGAGTGAACCATCGGCTCAATGTTTCGATGATGTGTGACTCTATGGATGATTATAGGAATTCGATTCAATGGAGCAACATGGCTATCAACTAGGCTGACACCAGAGTTTAAGTATTAAACCTAAACCTTGGAATCGTGGAATGTGGCGTTGTTATCATTATCGTCCACGTCGACCATGTTGTTTATCGGCGAGTGAGGGGCGAGTATCGGACTTGCCGATTGAGGCTCTTTCTGCAGCTCGGTTAGAACATCCCGAGAGTTTCGCTTGAAGAAGCCGCACTTGTAAAGCACGTAGAACATGATCGAAACCATAATCAGTCCCAAGATGACAGCCAGCAAGATCCACCACCAATCGATGCCTCTTCCGAGCGGCTTGCCTTCCCTAACCAACACTGTTTCGATCAGGGCGCTTTTCGGTTTCGGAAGCTCGCTAACGATGGGCTGTCGGTTTCTCAAAGTTAACTCAGCGTCTGATCGGAACACAATCACTTCCGGAATGACGCGAACCTGGTCGATGAGTTCCGAAATATTTAGCTGCATTTGCAAATGAAAAGTCGTTCGTATCTGATCGGCGATCAATGGGCCGATGTAGCATCTGTACGAAAGACAGCTGAATGATTCACAATCTATGGTCAGCTGTCTCACAGTTGATGTAGGCAGTGTGAGCGATGCGCTCTTGGGAACAGAATCACGACGAATCCGCCGTCGCTCCTCGTTCCTGCACTCTATTTTCACGCTGGAATCACTCGTCTTCGTATCAGCCGAGAACACCTTCACGAACGGATACCGTAGAAGATGATCGGCTTTGCGAGCAATCGGGACCCGAACCGAGAGCTCAACAGAGTCGATCGGACTGTCAAGGTATTTCGTGACGGTGTAAACATGGTCCATGTTAATATCGGACGAGTTTTTCTTGAAAATAACATTTTCCAACAAACCAGCGCCAGAGACTCCCGCGTCCGCGCGAAACTCGAGCGGGAACCTGAATGTGAAATTGTTCGCTTGCGCGTTCTGGTCTCTCGAAGCGGTTCGTAGATGCACTCCAAAAGTAACGTTGCTGGGTTGCAGTGCTAGTTCTGAGTCCAGCTGGAGCTTGAGTGACATCGACCTCGTTTGATCCGCTGCAATGAGATGATTCTTGTTCATATCCAGAGCCCTCGAAAATCGACTGCGCATCGGAAGCTCATAAAGGATGAAGGAGACAAATCAAGCGATCGATGATCAAAATTGACGATAATCACAGCAAATTGTTCAAACGGAAAATACGCACCTTGGAATTCGTTGTCGACTGTGCAGGCGATCGCTTCTTCATCGACCTCGAGACGAGTGCATTTGTCTGGATTGTTGAATTTGAATCCGGACCCAAGCGTTATGACCACTTCGGTCCTAAAAGCAATGTCGCTTTTCGAGTCTGAGTCGACATCAATTTTAAGCGTTAGTGGATCCGTGCGACCGATGGCGATCGCTTGTCCGTTTTCGAGGCCTTCAACGTGTACTCTGAGTCCGAGGTATACCACACAACCTTCAAATCGGCAGTTGACCTGCGGGATGTCCACAGCAAATAATTAGTTTCTCACATGAGTATAGTCGACTGCTTCGATTCGACGGAAACATGACGCAGAGGGAAATACGTACTTTGTAAGATGTCGCTGCGTTGACAGGCTCTTTCGAGTACAGGACAGGACAGTTCGCACAGAATGTCTGATGTGAAAAGATTTGAATGAGTCAATGATTGAATTTCCTCACACCCTGCTCGAAATTTCATGTTTGGAGGAACTTACTTCGGGCTTGCCCTCATCGAGATCGTAATTCATACGGAATTCAATCGGGTTGAGCATGTCCTGAGTATGCGAGGCAGGTAGAACGAAAGCTTTCACCTCGATACATTCTTGTCTACCGGGAGCGGTCAATATCAGCGTTCTGATGGTGGTGTTCCCGGCCGACCGTTGATTGTCGGCGTTCGCTAGGAGAGCTGCAACGGAATCGAGAAATTGTCGACATCTTTGAACATTGGTGAACGCCAGTAGCCCGCTTCATCATCACGGTGTTTGTACGCGTCTCAACGACGACGACGACACGCAGACATCCCTCAAAACTATTCCTTCGTGCTTACCTCTGGGAGTGCTGCTCTTGGCGTCGGCATTGATGTCCAGCCTCAGATAAATGTTGTCGATCTGTGGAGGCATAGTTGACTCCGGGTTCTCGAAAGTTGCGCACACAGTTAGGTCGAAACAAAAGAGGTCCCCTCTGTGAAATCAGAAGAAATGTCTCAATTGAGTATCATAGCAAGTACGACAGCGAGAAGCTTTCGTTCGTCGAATTCATCGAAAACTAAATTCGAGACTTTTCAAGAAGGAATAGATTTCTAATTACCTCCCGTTGGCGGTACAATTTCCTCCTTCTTTCGGGATCTGTTTCTCATTTAGCTGGATCAAAGCCTTCACAATGACCACAGGACGAGATAGATATACGAAGCCATGACCGGTCAGTACGGCACCTAAATCAAGACAGCGCTTTTTGTGAGGCCCTCATTCGTAAGAAGAAACTACGCCCGGATATCAATGAGAGACGCGATGTTCGAGAGCAAATCGATGATCTATCCGTTATTCCCTAATAACGAGTCATTTGCGCTCAAGCTCGCTTCGGGTTCGACCAAAGCTCGTATTTCTGATGAGTGATCGAAAATTTTTCATATGAATTGGAAAACCGCCGCATTCATGATTTCGTCTGATGGGAAATCGCTACAGTCGGTTCGGTTTCGAGCACATACCCACTGCGAAGTCCAGATACTTGTTGCCAGTGACATCGAGTCCTTTCGAGATGCTGTAGCCGAAGCCCCTGACCGGGTTGGAACGAGTTGAGGGTGGGACGATCTTTTCTCTGTTTTCATTGCTCACACCGTGTTTAGCAGATCCTACGAAATAAGTTTGCCCCATTTTAGACTCTGAGACATTCTTATTCGGAAGCAAATTTGTGTTGCGATGGGTTTCATCGGTTAATGAGAGGGAATTCTCGAACCTCGGAAAATGTAGACGGCACCGTTTTCGCTTTCAAAGGGAGCACCGATCGCTACGTCGTCGCACCGATCTTTGTCGAGATCGCCGAGATTGGTGATTACGGCACCAAAGCGACCGGCATTCGACTTGTCGTCAGGGTGTAGGATTCTTGAGTACCGTCGATCGATGTCATTCTCTTTGCCCAGAAAAACGTAGACCACACCACGGTCGTATTTCCCCTACGGGAGAAAGGTTTGCGTAGTATCGGAGAGGTTGTGGAGCAAGCTAAGCCAGACTATTAGTCGGTTTTCACACATCAACGAAAAGTGATTATTACCTTGGATAATTTAGCAGTTACAGAGCCCAACGCGTCGCGAACGTCTTCCGTGGGCGAATGGAAAGGCGCTCCCACCAAGAGATCATCAAAACCGTCGCAATTGACGTCGGCAACTGCGACGGCGGCGCCGAAATACTCGCCAGTTTGGAATCCAGAGATTTTGATGTTGGTCTTCAAGTTCTGAGTTGCTCCATGCTCTGCGATGATCACCTCTCCTGCGGGAATCGAGATCGTTCAGTAATCGAGGCATTGTGTCACACAATTCTCTCGAGTCGCTGTTTTGTTTTCATCGGGAGAAATACTTCCATGGAAGAGATCCTTACCCACAACGTTGTTTCTTCGAGGTGCACCGTGAACCACGTATTCAGTTTTGCCGATGGTTATGTGATCCACGGAATAGCCGGCGTAGTCGGCGCTGTCGCGCATTTCGACCGGAGTGGTACTGTAAGGATACGGCGCCTTGGCTGTCTCGTATGTGACGGATTTTCCACTCCAGTCCTGGTATCCTGGAGCGCCGAGGACGTATCTCCCATTCTTCGTGGCAACGGAGAATCCCAGCTCCCTCATGGAGTTGATGTGATGCAAAACTCCGAATTTGTCGTGATCGTTCAGGTCCTCGACCCTTTGGAGATCGTTTTCTGCATCCATCTCGGCGAACGGAGCGAATTCTTTCGTGTAGACGTAACACGATCCGACAGTGAAGTAATGGAGATCTTTTCGTTTATCCGGTCCGTTGAGGTAAGACAACGTGCTCCGAGGAGCGCACACGGAAAACTGTTCGTTCTTGAAATCGTACGCCATGGACATGCCTGCAAGAGTTGATGGTCGATCAAAACCCAGGGAAAGAGCAGCCTAGGATCGGTATCCTAATTCCAGGTTGTGCAAGTTCTTTCCTTGAACTGATAGAACTTAATTTCAGCGCGAAGATCGCTTACCGTAACTCATGTTGTCGGCTTTCAACTCGTATCTGCGTCCCGCGAGACTCATGTATTTCGATTTCCCGTTCAGGATTCTATGGCAACTTCTGCTACTGAGGCTGCAGCTGTAAACGCTGCCGCTGACGACTCCGTTCCCATCCGTGTCTTTGGGAGCGCCAAACAATGCCCTGGAAAAGAGAGAAAGATCGGTCTTAGGGACGCGAACTCACGCACTCGACGAAACAATCCTTCAGATTTGATTGTATCAGCGACGTTGGATTCATGTTTCGGATCAACTGACAGGATGACCGAGAGAACGGTTTCGGTGGTTCGTATTCTCTGGATCTTTGAAGGTCGCGATCTCTGCCCCAAATATCTGAACTTCAAGTATAGCCTATCGATTCATTTTCACTGTATCGATACATTCGTTTGGAGTTTTCGATACTCGCCGTCTGAATATGTTGTCTCAGCGAGAAGAAAAGTAAGGGTAGATCTATAGGGTCGTCGGCAGCGCCGCAGATGGCAGAAGATATTTCTTTTGAGCTTTGTGTACGCGTATGTTTGTCGACATCACCACAAAAAGATCGCTCATATCGCCATCGCCAGAGAGAGAGCAAGGCAAACGTTAGTTTTTAGAAATCCGAAACCAGCAGCTGTCCACTTCTTAGATTGAGCACGTTTGAAAAACACCATTCCGCAGATCATCATAATTCATCGTGGCTTCTCTTCTTGTAGAGGCAAGGTGCTGACAGGATTTAGGCAACGCTTTCAAAAACGCCAAGGGGACGAACACAGAGCGTGGAACTTTCTCTCGCGATCCAACAACATTCGAGTTTTTCAGAAATAAAGTTCAACTCATCGGTCAAGAAGCAACAATCACAACATTCGAAGTTGATCGTTCTAGAGTTCGCGAGGCGCGAGAGAACGTATCAGAATTGGTTGTTCGCGCGGTCGGGCTATTGGTTAATGATAGGGATCGCTACAGTAGTGCAGAGCACAAAGGACGACACTGTCTGCGAGTCGTCCGTCACCGAGTCGAATCGAGAAAGAAAGCGAGCGAGAGCGAGAAAGCAAGCAACTTGATGGCCGTTGATGCCACCAAGGCGTCGAGCGAAGAAAACCACCAACGAACCAAGCTCTTAGACAGATGATCAAAATCGTCGCTTTCGAGAACGACTCCACTCGATAGTGTCGCCGCCGCCGCCGCCGCCGCCGTTGACACAATATCATTCAAGATCCCAACGTAAGGCCAAAGGCGCTCAGAACAATTATTGCAAAGCGGTCGCTGTCACTGCAGATCAGAACAGATATAAATTCTCGGAACTAAACAATGATTAACGTCTCCTCTCGGTTCAGTATTCATGGTTGTCATCGTTCCTCTGCGATGCTTGCCTATCGCAGATCAAAATGATTTCCAACCATGAATGCTTGAAATTCTTCTGTTCACTTCATTTCTGGACTATCGGAAACCAGCGTCGTCGAAAATCTTTCTGGAGGCGTTCCCGGTGGACGAGTCGAAAAAGAGTCATTTTGACAGCAGAACAATGCGCCCCGAGATAAAAGTTGAATGGGGAGAAAGAGTTCCTCAAACACAACGAGCAAAATGTTAGCCTCTTGCCGTAAATGACGCACACCACACGCAACATGACCACGCCCAGAAAGACGTAACATGAGCCTAACCTCGAACCTTTAGAGGTTGTCGGTGACCCACCTGCCTGTCTATTTATCTATCTATCCATCCACCAACCAATAGACCGGCCGACGACGGACAAACAAGCTCATGAATCAGCGATAGCTCTTAAGACAATTCTATCGTAACGTTCCTATCGATCGTTGCCTTAGTGTGAAGAGTTTCAAAAAGCTCGAATACGCCTTGACCAAAATCCTAGACGAAGTCGCGCGTAACAAACCGTAACCGGTCCCAGAGTCGCCGGTCCACCAGGTCGGGAAAACCCACGCGTTTCGTGAGGGAAAAGAAAATCCGTTTTTCTTATCGAATAGAAGACACTTGTCCGCGGCGCGAGAACCCCGAGGAAATGTCGATATTTGGAAACAGTGACCGCGACTCCCGAGGCTGTGACGAAGCAAGGGGAAACCCACGGAGAAGATCCGAGAACAGGCGGACAATGTGAGAAACACCGCACGGCATAGATCGAGGAGAGCCGAGGACTCCATTCATGCGGAGGAGTCATCGTATTCCGGAGAATCGCGTCAACAAGAATCAATCCGTCTCGATCGGATCGGGATCGAGATTCTGTCCTGATTTCCAAAGAAGTGAAGCTATCGAGCGTCCGCATCTGTCGGTGGCCATCGATGAGCTCTTTGAGAAACAGTTACGGACTTAAATAAATGCTCGGGCGCTCGATTGTTAAGCTGTGGGAAGCTCTGTTGGGTGAGGCGGGCCTCTCAGATAACGGAAACGTTGGTTTCTTCGGCACAGGTGTTACAGCTTGAAGCCGTAACATCTGTTCATGAATTTTAACGCGAGAGCCGTAATGATTAACTTCACGGTCAAAGTGTGAAACGGCCGAGAATGTCTGGAACGATCGATGAATCAACGTGCGCTGTCGGACGGGAGATCAACGTCTCCCGAGCGCAGCGAGGCTATCTCGCTCGACCACCTCTTAGACTCTCAATGAACGGCGCCTTCGCGTAGCGCGTCGAATATACTTGTTCGCTATCGCTTGTTCGAAAGCTACTCTACGGCTGGTGACCCCGGCACGATCGGTCTTTACAGAATCTTCTCTCAACGTCGCGGCAACAGCGACTTCGCTCTTCGAACAAACAGAGCTGACCTCACACCCGGCACGGACTCCTGCGACAAATCCAAATGCGAATCTTTACGCCGAGTTTTGATCAAGTGCTCGAGAAGTTCTCCCGAGACAGCTGAGATACGAGGAAATTTACGACACGTCGTTGTATACATCCAGTATGTCAGATTGATGGCCGGCGGAGCTATGCCTCTGCCGGCGCTGAATATCGGTTTCAACGCTGAGCAGGGCAGAAATCATTGTTCTCAGGATGCCATTCGATCCGAGCATGTTTCCAGTAAGCGCGGCAATCCGATCGAGTATCGAGGAAAAAAATAAACTACGAGTTTGGATGCCGATACGTCTATGTGAACGGCAGTGTTTACATGATGGAGGGAAAACGATTGATCGATGTTCTTGAGGTCTGTGGCTTCGGCACGTTTCGCATGTTTTCCTTGAAAAATCTGCTGAGCGAATCGTTACACCATGTCGAGCACTAACGAGAGCAAGCAATCTCTCTCCTTATGGCCGATTTGTTTCCGGCGCCTTATATGGCCGGTGACGTTCGGACTCGCCATGTGTAAACTATAAATCTCCTACCATGTCGACAGACCACCCGTACGGATTTTCGTCCGTCCGTGAGAGTCGACGTTAAATGCGTTCGTGTGCTGCCTACCTCAGTGAACGAGTGAGGAGAATGAGAATGAGCAAGCCAAGCGGCCAACAGAAATGAGTCACTTGAACTGTCGCTGCGGAATTTTAGCGCTACGTTCACACGCGGCCGAGAGTTCGCTCGACTTTCGTTGACGACATGTTTCTAGGTACGCTTGATAGCCACGAGAGACTTTCGGTCAGCCAGACTCGATCGAACGGGTCCCGCACCCGGACCGAGGGATGTCCCCGGTCGTATCAGAATCGTGTTTTGATGTCCGAACTGTCAGACGGACGCTTCGTTCGACCGCTGCCGCTATCCGTGTGTGACTGAGTCATCATGACGTAGTATCCTAGTCGTGCCGAGAATTCCATAGCTGGGATCGTTTCCAACCTTCGGTATTTACCTCTAGAAAGATACTAGTGCTACCGTCCGACGGCGGCAATTAGTTTTACTTCAGTTCTCATCACGGTTTGACGATACGGAAATCGTAGAAATGAGTAAACTGTACCATTAGCAGGGAAACAGAGCGGTCGGACAGCTGAGCAGCGGCGGACTGAATATATTTCAAGAATGTTTCATGACGCGTCGAGATAACCTCATGGCCTTTCGTTGTCCGCTCGGAAACAAAGTATGTAGGTACTAACCAAAGGCTAGGGATTGTTTATAATGAAACAAACAGATTTGAAAGACTGGTTCTGGAGGAGACTCATAAACAAATCAAAATTGTAACTCACCGCGTAAAAAAGTCATCTACACCAACTACGGCAGGCAAACCACTTCGTCAAACCATGGCTTCTTCGAGCGACCGCGAAAAAACGCCAATCGCATCCGTAAAAAGGCTCACATTTCACGTTTCATTGATTGTTTGCTTCCGGAGAGGAACAAAGCTTTCTCGAGAAAAACGATTTATTTGACAGTTTTGACAGATTACCCGAACGTCGGTTGTTTTACGCACTCTCAGTCAGCCGGGTACAAAAGGTGGCTTTTCAACGGTTCATCATCTGTCAGACTTCCCAGAAGCTGATACTAGAGCGTGGAATTACAACAAGTTTCCGAAGTGAGAGTACAAACCCCAGAGACTCTCGCATTCTCGGAGCGATGCATCCTCTACTCGCTCGCAGCTGGTGCTCTTCCACATTTTTCTAATGAACTCAGCGTCGCGTGGCTCTGGAGTAGGAGCCGACATATGGACAACATCCACATACTCAAGATTCAGATATCAATTCAGCCAAGCAGCACGCCTGTTTGCCAGCCACCAAGCAACCAACCGGACAGCCGGAGGGTTCAACGCGGCACAACACCACACCCTGAACATCTTTTGTGGCTGTCAGACAGTGTCCAAGCGTGGCGTACTTAGGAAGAGCAGATCAGAAGAGAGGTAAATATAGCGGGGTACCGGACTCATCCCACAGTCGCTCTGATAATTCCTCTGATAGATAGATAGATAGAAGCGTCATTAGGGAAGGAGCGCGGTTGGTTGAGCTTTTTCGAAGATTGGCTCCGATTGCTCATTGCTAAATATTGTGAGCACATATTTCTCTAATCGTAACGATGCCGCTCTCGATCGCTCGGAACCCACGCTAACCAACTAACCAGCTGGGAGACTGACGAACTACTATTGAAGAACAGGACCGGCTCTCGTGCTAGTCACGCAACAACATCTACGCGAGAAAATGTACACACTGCCAGCGAGACCTCTTCCATCAGGGAATTGTTGCTCTCCGAAGATCAGACCATGCTCCCGATGCCGAGTTACCTCTCTGTCCGTGTATCTTCGATGACTCAGACAGAACTCGAAGTAAAAACCCCTAAACGGCAGGATGTATGTGCTTCCCTCGGGTAAACTCGCTTAGATCATACACTCTCTCTCTCTCTCTTTCTCTATTTCGTCCTCCTACACCGGCTGACAATGGACCGTGGTGAATCGGCGGTTCTCCTTATCAGAAAAAAAAGCGGAGGGGAAGCTTGTTGTCGAGGTGCATTGTTAACATCGTCAGTCAATAAACCGATCGGGGACGCTCGCTTTACCCATGTGGAAGATTGTGCAAATAATTTCCGATGCCAGCTCACTTGTGATTCAAGCATAACACGACAACAACCAGGGAGGCAGACAAGCAATCCGCTCAGGCGAAGGGACAAGTTTGATGGGAGAAATCTGACGGCTGATTTCACTACTTTGGAAATTTCTCCAATGCCACTTCATGATCCCGGCTCAGCGCCGCAATCACTGGTAGAAACCGCCACACGAACGCAATCATTGATTTTTTAGGGTTGTCCAAGTTTGGGAGGTAGTCGAGATGGTGGACAAAACCGTCCGTACCATAGAGCTCGATGAATGTTTCGATACAAACGTCGAGCGGTCCCGAGATATCAATGTCACTATATTTCATGATGAAAGGATCCGAAACAAGTTTGACAACTCGCTCGTCTGTTTTGACATTCCTCTCCTTGCCAAGCTCGACAAAACTCGGTTTTACAAACGGATTTCTATTCGTCGAACGCAGCTCCAAACTGTTAAGATCATCAGTCTGCAAAACCCACACATGGGTTGGGTTGTGCGTTTCGGAGAGCTTTTTTTTTTCATAAGTTATGGAGCCGGGCCTCCGATGGCTTCGAATTGTCGGCCCACTCCGTCAAAATGTTTCAGTTAATGTATACCGAAACCTTCGGCTTGTACACTCATTAGCTCTCGTCCGAAGTCAGGAGACGTGGCAATTTCCACTCATTGATCCTTGTTGAGCCGACGCTTCACTCGAAATTATTTTATGTTATTCCAAGCTCGGCACCAGGCGTCGAAATTCGACACCGGACATCCAAGAGAACGAGAGACAATGTTTTCAAGGCCCGGAATATGAGTTGCTGGAGCGATCTCACCACGCCGTGTTTTCTTTATGAAATTCGATTCGTTTCGAGATATCGAACGCTTCCAAAAACTCGACGAAAAAAAACGCAGCAGTACCTGCGATTCTCCAAAAGAACGTGGTCCTGATCGGTCTAGTGTCGCACCACCGGAATTCTCGAACTCCATCACGAAATCAGCTGACACTTTCTGACCGATATATTCGACTCAATGATTAGGAGCGGAGGCGGTCTGACATTCCTCGAAATGTCCACGGTCCACTCCATGTCGGCTAAGAGATCGATATCATAGCAGCGTTCCGAGTGAAATGTCCAAATGCCGCCCAATGGATTTCGAGAAACCGGTTCATAACGGCAGTGTGCTATATCGCTGTTATGACGAAGTTTTATGGCCAACCCAGTCTGACGTAACCATCGGGAAGCCACAACGGTCTTTTCGACGACTTCCACAAGCGGACCGGACGACCGACGAGTCAACAGTTAGGCATACAAACATGGCTAGACAAATGAAAGAACCGATAGATTTATTCGCACCTCGGCTTCAATCAGAACGGGGTCTACTTTCCCGGATTTTTCACCTGTACCAGCGGGATAAACAAACGGCCGACGAATCACAAACACGATCGGCCGGAAGAACGCTTCTCGACCGAGGAAGATCTACGAGTTTGTATCGAGGTCGCCGTCGTCGTAACCGTGGCCGCCGTTCGCGACCGCTTCACTTTCGATATCTCTATCTCGGCCTGCGTGAGATTTCTCCTGAAGAACGCGAGATCGTTCAACTCGAACTCCGAAGTCAGCATCGTACCAAGTTCAAGTTACGTCGAGTTGAATAAACACATTTGAACGGACGAGAGGTCGAGCATGGCCGCGTCCACCGTGTGGTCGAGTTTATTTACTTCATCCTCGGATGGCTGACAGAGTTCACGAGCGTCAAAAATTCACGACTCCCTCCTCTTCTTCGTGTCGGTCCCACCGCTTCTCCGGATCGCGACTGAATAAAACAGCGGTCGGTAATTTACCGGGAACGCGACTACTTCAGCTTGCTGATAGGCGCCGAAAGAAACATTGCCTCTGCCAAAATTGGTCACAGCATGAAGTAATGGATCAGAATCTCTAGCTGGGAGACAATGGCCTGCGCCGATTCCAAACGATGTTAACCGCGGCAAGACTTCGAGCGAACGACAAAACCGTTTCCAATCTATTATGGAAGCGACAGCCGCGATGAACGTTTGCATTAGGAACCAATTCACGTCCTTCTAGCATCGGAATGCAGCAACGAGTTGACAACTCTTCCAGCTCGATGGCGACGTGGAGAAACTTGTTGAAGAAAAAAAAAGTAAGAGGAAGAGAGCCGCCTCCCCTGCTTTTCGGTATCGAACTGTTTGGAAGATCAGCGCGAACTCGCCAAAGACCCGAGCACGCCTCTTAGAAAAGATGTCCACGCTTCGGTCGCTCGAGAGAATCTTCCAATCCGTTATTTGTGTTTGTGTGTATGTATATGTGACATGTCACTCACTTATCCCGTCAGCCGGGCGCTCTTCCACCGGCTCCGAGCAAAATCCAATTTAGTGTGACATTTTCCTCGAAAGCTCGTTCCCTCTCGTAAATTTTCGTCACACTGAAACCGCATCGGAGAAGAACCACTCTCTGAGAGAGCCGGCCGACACTACTCTCAACGAGCCGCCCGGAGTTTCTCATCTCGTCCGCGTTTCTCCGTAAAGTGCCCGGCCGCCGGCACTTCACGCAGTAGACAGTGACATAATCGAATTGTCAGAGATTTTTATCGTTATTACGATTGCCCGGCTCGGCGGTACTGTTCGCTTGTTCGGCTCGAGGAATAGAGAGGCCCCACGATGAGATGCAACAGGTCGCCGCTACGTAGACTTCTGATCGTTCGCGGTCGTTGTTGTTGTTTCGGTAGTAAGAGAAGTTTTCGAACAGTTATAAACTTACCAGCTGTTGCTTCCGTTTTTATGCAGGACGGTACTAGCTCCGAAATGAATTCCATTGTAGCCTCCAAGAGTTATCACATGATTGAAATCGATGTTCAACGAATTCACCGAGGGAAGAGACAGCCCGAGGAGCAGTGTCGGTATCAACGACAACCGCCACCTCATGATTCGATTTGGAAAACGCGGCAAACACTCGGAACGGATTGTCACAGAATAACAGAACCTGGTAAACTATCCGGCAGCATCACAGAACTGTTCACCCAATCCGAAACTGAACTATCCTCGTTGCTCACAACAGACACCACCTGCGTTGTTCGTGCTGTGCTCGCCCTACCCTGTGTGTCTATGATAGCTAGTGTCGGTGGTGAGTCGGCGGGAATCGAAAATCCCTCTCCATTTGAGAGAACCGCGGACGACAGTGGCGCGAACGGCGTCCACTTGAGGCTCCGATCCAAGCCGGCGAGCCCCTACGCGGACAGACGGACCCCGTTCGAGAACTTGGTAGCGTTTGGTCTTGAAACTAGTTATGAAGAACACCGTGTCCAGAGGGTCAATGGAACTGGAGATCCCGACCTCCATCCATGGTGTTTAAGATATCAAGCGTCGATCGAGCACGCGATCGAGGTCCAAGAGTATCGGGCGCAGATCGCCGGTGAAGAGTAAAGTTCAGATGTTCACGCCACCATCCCACACCGCTATCTTGAGGCGGGCGGGCCAGCCAGCCAGCCAGCTTCATCACCAACCGCACACACAGTAATACTTCTGCTTGTGGTTCTCCGAGTGTCCGAAAGCTCTCAGTCGCGCTGGAGCCTCATTGTAATACCGACCATCACCGCGGCCGCCACGACAGCCACAACAACAACACCGACCCGAACAATGAAATACTCGAAGGTCCGGAGAAATTCCTCAGCGAACTCGAGTTCTAGATGGAGCCTTATGGCGCTCGGTATCAATACCATCACGGCAGGACAAACCAGTGACGTCAACGGATTTTTCTTCAAAGACTCATGATGTGGTCATCCAGTGACTCACGTCACTTGCTTTTAGATGGAATTCGCTTCGATCAGAACTGCGTAGCTCTCTTCCTATAACTTGCGGAAGCGATGAGCGATCGAGAAGTCAATTTTCAAACTCTTAGACCGCCCAGACAAAACATTTAACAGGAAATCAGTACAGTCTTAACTGTGCTTGGAATATTCAATCTTGACAACAATGACCGAGAAGGTGGAGACGAACCGCAACTCGACCACCAAAAACAAAACACAGCAGCGCCGATGCTCCATGATGCTCTCGTGGTTGTCGGCATCGTCAAGGATGAAAGAAGATTTCTTGAAAAGCACTCCTCGACAACCTGTGTAGCGGCGGTGGTCACAAATATTGGCGCGCGAACAGCTCGAACACTTTTACTCGGTCGGCTACCAGGCATTTGTCACAGAACAGCTTCGCAGATTCTTGTTTGAAATGACATGAAAGATCGCCGAGAATGTTTTGAAATTTCATTTGATATTTGCTCGAAGATCCATCGGAGATCAGCTCCAACGGTTTTTCTGTGTCGCGTGAGTGACTCAACAACGAATCTTCTTCTAGCAGTCGGCCGGTTGCCGTTCACCACTGCCTCGGAATACAGTCATTTTGGATTCATAAATTCGCTCGGAGTGAGCGGGAATCGAGTTCTACGAAAGGTGTTGAGAAACTCGAAGAGTTCTGCGCGGCGAATCCACGACGAGTATCCGGTCAAAACGAATATAGAAATGTTCCAGCTCACAATTGAAGGAATCGATGTAAAAATATTGATCTCGTGTTCGAAGCCGCCGTAGCACACAAAAATACCGCACATTGCTACTGCTCAAGTCGCGCGAAGTCTTCCACTCTCGCCGAAGTTCACTCTTCGCCCGCTTCCAATCACTTCAACAATACCTCGAATCTGCTTTGAACGCTAAATTCGTGACTAAACGAACCAATTCTGAGAAAATCTCAATCGCATTGGAACAGTTTCCGGTTCTGGAACGCTTTAATGAATCTGATTGGATGGAAAGGCTTCGTTAAAGATCCGCTGCTAGCGATCACAGTCGGATCCAGAAACGATCGGCCGAGAAAACGAATTGTGCTTTTTAGAAGCAGTTGGAGGCTATCTATTGAAATTTACAAATTCAAGCGGGTCATCTGCATGAAGCGCTCCCGACAAAGGTCGAAGATCTTTGACCGCTGCAGATGATCTTGTATGGACATCCCTGGAGCGAGCGCACTGTCACGCTCCGAACCTACACTCTTCAAGCAAGAAGACAGTCTTCGCCGGCTCATTGGAGGGAGTGAATCGGGAATCTGAAAGTTCAATCAGAGTGTGCCAGTTTGGCAGTTTGTTTCTCGGCTCAATCAGACTCAACCTGGGGGAAGATAGAATGCTATGTTTCCAGTCGTAGCAGAGGTTTCCCCTTCTCGAACCATGACCTGCGGTTGTAAAACACCGAACGGAGTTAATTTCGAGAAGCCTTCAACGGCTCGAATGGCAACATTTATCGAGATATTTGAGAAACAATGATACTTTGGCACGGAATGAGACTTCTTTTGTTTTGCGCGACGTCAAATCAACTTGAGAGGCGGCATCATCTTTTCAGCTGTCTGAAACGCCTAGCCGAGAAAATCGACGAAATCGAGACTCCACTCTTCATGAAAAGACTCTTCAGAAAGCTTCCTGCGATCTTAGGGTGCATCCTGCCGAATGAGACTCACACATTCTTCGCATCATTGGCGAATATTTCGTTTTCATCTTTCATGATTAGGAGGCATCTCCCGAGCTGGTATACGAAAGCTGCCGCGGTCACCGAATGTCTTGCTGGCCATTTGGATGCTCGACTACAGAGAACGGTGGAAACTAGCGAACAAACTGAAAAGGGCCTCTGAGACTATGAGCACCTGCCAGGCAAGTTTCTGCGAGCGAATCCATCGAGGAGAGAACTCTCCGCTACTCGCAGAGCATGCGTTCGCCCATTCCTCCGTTCTCGAACAGAACTATGGAACAGGTCAGTTTTTCTCAGAAATCTCTGTTTCTCGGAAGATTCTCGTTCCAATGAATCCTACTCTCGACGCACCTTGAATCGGTCGGCGTCACAGTTTGAGTCAAACTCCTTAATGGCCCGAAGGCCCCTTAATCCTAGTCGACACAGTGCGCGGCACGTAAGGAGTGATTGAGTCATCGTCAACAAATCGACCGAGCAATGCGTCAGGTTTGTTCCGGTTGGAAAGTATCTATCTTCGCGCCATCATTCAACACTGCATTTAAGGCATAGATCCACCTGATGACATTCACCTTTCGATTTCCTGCTAAGGATTGGCATAACCACGTGAAGAACTTCATGAATAAGAAGAAGATCATTTCGGGAGTTCCCTCATTCGTCCGAAAGACGATATTGTTTGAACCTCTAATCAAGGTCGTCTCAATTAAGCGATCAAGGATAACTTGAGAAAATCACGAGAATCTATAAAATCATCATCGTCGCGAGCGTACAGCAAACTCCTCTGGTAAGATCTCCCGGTCGGTGGTTGAGTGAGCCCATTATCCTCAGTTCTCCCCGAGCCCGAGATTGTATATCGTGAGGCGCATTCTCCGAGATGGGTGGTGCTCCTACTCCGGGGAACATGACTATCAAGCGACGAGAGAAAAATGTCTCGCACACCTAGCTCGGAGCTCGAATACGTTAATCTCGTATATTCAAGCGGCGAAAACAAAGTATTCTAGCAGAAGTGTTTCATCTGCCCATGAACGAGTGACCCTAGAACTGTGGTTCCCAAAGTTGTCATCATAAGGATGCGTTGCAGCTCCTTGGGTCCACAATCGACTCCCAAACTTTTGAAAATCTCATCATACTGATCAGCTAGGATCCCAAGTTAAAATCATTCCGTCATCCTTCTCAGTAGACAATCATAACGGGGGAACCCAGGCTCGAATTAGCGGATTGCCTCGACCCGGAAATTGATTCTCGGGCTGAGTCCATGTTGCGGAGACGGGAAATCGTGCACCTTGAAGGGGAAAAAGGACACCCGTGCCCAAAAATTCGGATCATTCGGCTATGGGAAATCGATCGTCGGGCCGAACTGATCCGGAAATTCAATCCCGGGTTCCGGGCTTCTGGAATAATGTCTACTCTTTTGTATTTGCCGAATAATCACACTTCACAGTGCCACCCTTTGCGCTGCCCCAGCTGATACCGGCAAACAGGGTGATGTGGACCAGAAGGAAGCCTCTGAAATTTCTATCGAAAGGTCCTTGAACTTTCAGCTATCTGAGCCCAAAATTTCAAGGAAATCGATCGGATACTTTCTCCTCTGGCAACGCGAAAACACTGATCACTCGTATATTTCAACTGAAATTGGCTCGAGTGGATGGATCAGAGGAAGGACAGATGCAATTCTAGTCGGTCGTGCCGTTTTCCTCCAAAATTCGGAAATTCGCCAAATTAGCTACAAATGAAAATTTCCAAGATGGAAGTTTCTGAACGTCATCTGTCCGCGTCGTCCATGGACTGAACTCAATTTGATACAGATATCTGTTCGCCCTGATGGACAATTTGGAAGAAGCAACAACTCTAAGAGCGCTTTTGAACTTGCTGTCTTAATATTTCTGGTATCGTACATGGCATGGTCCTCTTCACCTTTTGGGAATGAGATTCTTCACTCAATCGAAGACAGAAAATTATACATTTATCATGAGGATCTCCAATTTTTTCAAAATGTAGACTAGGACTCTAGCTTTTCATGAAAAAAAAGGAGCCAACCGGAAGCCACCGCTTTCTGCTGGAAATTTAAAAAATACAGGTTTTCACGAAAGATTAGGGGAAAAAACTTACAGGTCTGTGTTGAGGGCACTTATTCTCGAAAGCATAGTGGTGGGAAGCGGCTTCGAATGCCCTAGAGAGATTTGCGAAATTCGTCTTCCAAAGTAGCGGGTGCTTGTTGACCAGGGTGCTTGACCACTAGAACCTTCTGGCATGCTATTAGAGACGATAACTAGCACTACCTGGGTGTCCAACTTCTGTCTGGAACAGCAGTTCCCAGAAGATTTCAGAGCTTATGAACTTTCCTGACGAAGTTGTTCCAAACTTCGGACGACGATCTTTGTACGGAAAGACATTGTGGGCCATTAGGCCGGACAGTTCTCGATCGAGTTCGCAGAAACCACATTTTGTCGAGACGTTCAATGAATACTCTGCCTCAAGTTCCGACATCAAACTGCACTGTCACTGATACGGCTCCCCCGATTCTTAAGACACGCAGCGTTACCTTCGTGAAGGAGACTGATCAAGATAAAACCGATGTCCGTAGCTGTTGAATGGCATATTTAGCTAACGGAACTAATTACATGATCGTCGGGGAAACCTCATGTGATCCGCGATCGGCGGACACAACGGAGACAACAAACTTTGTTATCTTCGATATCGTGGATGGATGCGAGTCGGGCATGGTTCCCGTTCAAACCGAAAAACGGGCCGTTTTCATCCTGTCCGAAAACCATCGCATTCTGTGGAGGGAGATGGTCTCTAAGAATTACCCTTGACCTCACCCCTCGGCTCCTCTCGATTTCCGAGTTATTCGGAAATTTCGAGTTGTGACCACAGATTTGTTCTCCTGATGCCGGACTTGAAAAAATCATGTTGTTAGACGTTTTTTCGACTTTTCTTGAAAATGGTTGCGGATAAGGGTGAAGGTCCCATGAGAGACCTTGTTCATCTCGATGATCCTCACCGAAGACCCCATCGGACCTCTCTCGTGGTCGTGGGTCGTGCAGTTTTGGAAAAAATTGGAGAAAACTTTCCAAAGCTCGAATTTTCCAAGTCCTAGGAAACACGATCGAGGGCCCGTTCGAAACGACTCGTTTAAAAACGTATAAAAAAAAACGAGTCTCTGTTTTGTCTGAAAACTTTCTTGACTTGTACTGGAAAATGACCTCTACAAATAACCAAAGGTCAAAGAGAGGTCATTAGTAGAGGACATCTTCCTCTACAACAGCGGTTCCCGACCTTTTCGGCGACTGGGCTCCCTTATCATGGTGGCGGCCAGACTCGGTCCCCTCATGTATTGCCTCTAGAACCCCTTGGAATCGAGTTCTCATTCGGTCTGCGACCCTCTGTATGCGGTGCTAGAAACCGCTTCAATCGCGGATGTTCTTGAATTCATCAGAGGTTCTCGTGAGTCTCCATCTCCAACCGATCAACAGTCGAAAAGAAATGAAGAAAATCAACGCTTCAGATTCGGAAGCATGTGTGTTCCCGAGGATTCGCTGTACAAGGCCCCGCTTCAAAACCATCAGCATTTTCTTTCTTGGATTCTGTGTGAATCATTTTACATCGATCCGAAGTCGACCGATCGGCTGCGATAAACAATCGTTCTTTGCCCCTAACTTTGCCAAAGCCGAATTCTCTGGCGAGGTCCCGAGCCCGCCGAGAATCGTTTCTGGGCTCTTTTGGGAGGCCAAGGCCCCCAGGTTGGGAACCACTGCTCTACAAGTTGAGGACAAAATGAAAACTCATCGTTTCAAACGGGCATTTAATCGTAGGACTCTAGAGGAACTCTTGAGCCCGATGAGGCTCAGTATTCTAAAGTCCTGAGAAAAATCTGCCGGATTCCCATAGACAAAGACTGAGTTTTAACTTTTCAACTCGGAGTCGTCCTCCGAGTTCGAGGGCTTATGCCCTCCAAAATGGCCCGAAATCCTGTCCCTAGTCGACCCTGGGACAGGATTCTGAAATGCATGGTTCCACTTTGGCCCGGGGTCAACTCCAAGGGTACGAAAGAGAACATGAACACGGCTGCTTCACTGTTCTGCGAACCACTGAATCGTTGTTTGTACTGACTTTGATTCTCATTGCCGTGGCAACCCCACTAACTATGTAAAGTCTTGGTTCCTTCGCTGACCATCGGTTCTAGAATCGGACCCTGATCAGCGCAAAGTCGTTTGGATCCAGAACCGATTGCAACGAAACTTCTGCTGTCGTTTCGCTGATTACCATTTCATGATCTGGAACACGGCAAGCCTTTTTCGCAGCTTGCTACTTGTAGTATGGCGGCAGCAAGCTGTGACCAATTGATCGAGATCACTCTCTTAACGCGTAATAATGATCCATCGAAGAGCCCGATGTGAGGAATTCGTGGCTACCTCCTTGTCTTTCCTGTCTACTTTTCCAGTTCTTCCTCTCAAAAAACCCATACGAACCCCCAGGATCCGCGGACCCCAGGTAGAACACCGCTGCACTATGGGATGATTTCGTCGTCTCCTCCACACTGCTACTTTTCCATCATTTTAGACGTAGATGAAGCTCAATCCCATTACTGCCCAATCTTTTCCTGTAAGTTTCGACGTTCCCCCGCCTCAACCGTGGCTAGTGCCCTTGGCGCTAACCCCTCGGATTTTTTCGACGCTGGACGCCTCGCCTGAGGTCAGGAACCTAGCATGAAATAAACGGTTTCTTGAGCTGAACTCGAACTATTGGCACTGGATGCCCGATGGCCGTGAAGTTCTTGATTGTTGCTGCCACCAAATATTGCGCTGGTGGCGGTGGGAGTGAAGAAGCGTCAAGGGTTGTGGTAGTCTTCCTCCGGGTTCACCGCTCCGTGCCGTCCGGAGACTTTTCTCGAACTGCCTCGGCTGCGCACAGCCGCAGACCTCATCGTTCGCGGAACGCACCGCGCTTCGAGCAGCAGCGGATAATGTGCAGAGCCCGGGAACTTGTTTACAGTGCCACCTCGATTATTATATCAACCAATTGATGTCGAGGTTGCATTGAACGTTGTTGGGTGAAGGATTCTATTGCGCCACTCGGAACAAGGTTTCTGAAATATTCGTTCCAAATTGACAATACAACTCTGTTCGCTGTCCCGGAAACAAAGGTTTCTGATTCCCCTACAGATTCTACAACTCGAAATCATCGATCCAAAATGCAACATCCCTCTGTAAACCGTCTTTGATGACATTTGTTATGGATTCCGACGAGAAAAATAACTACTCTGAAAAAATTCCCAAGGATCAATATTCAAAAATACGAGCAATCGTGCAACGGCAAGTCTGCCGCTTCGGAACCACTTGCTGTTGCCAACAAGCGCTCTCAGCCACTTACAGTGAAACTTACAGACAGCCTCTCGAATCATCTCCTCCGTCTGCCAATAACGAGCCTCACCCAGTTGTCCACTTAATTTCGGAGTTTCGTAAATGAATCTTAACTGTTGTTGAAATCTTCGCTGCCCACGAGTATTCTGCCCCCCCCCCCCATCCTAAACAAAACATCCTGCGTGGATGTCGGGTGGCTCTCTAATATAAATTGATTCCGGAGAACTGCTGGCCCGCGGTGGATTCTCGACTCGCGATTTGGCCCGCAACCAAAATATCGTGAGCACCACTGGGCTAGAGCCTATGGCGGCAGATCTTCCGGAGGCGGCAATTGTTTCGGCAGCAGTGACTGCTCCAATGGTTCTTCTCAAAAGTTCCATTCCTTTCGTTTAACGCAGCAGTAGATCACTCGGCTTTGTTTCAGCAGAGAGATTTAGTTTCAGAGGTTTCCCAATGATTTCAATTTGGACACTCGAGAGCTCTCATTAGTTGAGGCCTTTTTGTTCCGAGAATACGGAAGGAAATTCTCTTTCAGCCTGGGGGCGGCAGAATTCTAAATTGATAATCTCGACTTTCTCAGCATTATGCAGGTTCCTAGGTTGGACGGCAACGGCCAGACGGCGTGTCGCGAATGCGCAAGGACTTTCAAGAAAATCATGACTCATGATAGACTCTCGTCACTACGAAGTTTTTCGGATCGGACCAAGAATCCTCCGTCCATTTCTCGAGCAGGTGAGGAAGGACAGACGAGAATGCTCAACATACATTCTATAGCTCCCCAATTGTATCCGGCCGCTTCGTCTCGGATGAACTCGTGGCGAAATGCAGAACTTGGTGGCCAAAACTGCGAGAGCTTCTTTACTTCATTGTGCGACTGATTGCCGCAAATGACCGTCCCATTTGTTGCAGCGATTGTTTGACATCATTTCGGCGTTTTCAAAACTCTGATAGCCTCTGGCTCAATTCCAGAAGAGAGCGAGCGGTTCGATTCTAGGAAAGCTTCGCGCTTGTACTGTCTCGCATAGGTTCAAAACTGATGTGAATTGACCTGCTTTAATGCTCATGCAATGCGAACAAACGCACATACTTTCATAGAAGATCCTGAAAAACGAAAAACCCCCACCCACAAAACTCCGGAAAACAAGTGCGAGCTGCATTTTTCTTCACGAAAGCCGCGATTGTACTGCTCGATGGTTCGTTGCTCCAAGGCGGAGAAATGGAGAGTCTCCATGACAACCAGTGGCTTATCAAATGATGAACATTGACTGTTTTGAAGCAATGGATTTGTGAAACCACGGAAGCAGAGTAGAGACGCTAGATTCCCAGAGGAACTCTCGGTGACAGCGTGAAGATGGAGATTCTTAGCATAAATTCTGCATTCGGCCTTCGATTGTGATTTTTCTCCTCATGAAACAAGCGACAAAAATTGGGAGGATGAGTTTCGGTGGTCACGGGGACAACCTTGTTTCTGATCTTGGAGACTTCTCATTAAAAAGTCGGAATCGGCATGCAGTGTCGGACCCAGGAATGACTCGAGAGGGAATTGTTAGATTGTTTCCAGCGTACCCCAAAGAATTTTCCTCTTCGATGCGTCAAGATGCCGAGCCTTCAGTTTCAGATTCGTTGAGCACCGGGGTGTAGCAAAACCTGAGATGATTCATAGAATAGTTTCTGATTATTTGTAAATCTCGTCCGAGAAGCAAGACTCGAGGGGAGTG
Organism: Neoseiulus cucumeris; assembly: GCA_021527715.1. NCBI lineage: Eukaryota > Metazoa > Arthropoda > Arachnida > Mesostigmata > Phytoseiidae > Neoseiulus > Neoseiulus cucumeris. The sequence continues at coordinate 56,083 of JAJSRV010000007.1, forward strand.
ATCGCCTTCTCCCGGGCCCTCCATTGCCGGTTTGACATCGGAGTGATTCAGCAATGTTCACAGCTCATGCTCACATGAGGCTTCATCCAACTTTGAGTAATCTTCCTGTATGTACTTATAGAAGGGTCAAACCTGCAGCGATCGCAGGTTTGAAGGATCTGGATCGATGAAATCCGCTCAGTGGGAGTGCGTGAGAAGCGCTCCGTGGGTAGAAACGAATGAGAAGCTTGCCGACGTTCCACTTGTTCCTCGCCATGTCATTTGTGACTCCGTTTCATGATCAAGCGCACACCCTTGCTTCTCGGCATTTTTTCGCAATTAAAATAATCGAGTCTCTAATATAGGTACTCTGTTGATAGGTTCTACTGTTTTTCGAGGTTTTGGTCGTATCCCGTTATACCTATACTGTGTATTCTCGATTAGAAAATCGATGATGTCGTTCTGAACGAACTCCAGAAGATTTTTAACTCTTACCCGCCACTATAGGGTGCTTCGAATGGAGGAGGAAATGGGTTGCGAGTTGCGACGATGATATTGCAACGGAATAAAGTAATGGGGATCATGTTTTCCCCAGTTTTTTCGTCATCAAGGATGAGGATCGGGATCTCTGAGAAAGAAGTCGTGTATCGACGTACAGAGCCCATTCAGCTGGTAGATATACGATATACCATGCCGGAAATCGAGAATCGTCCAGATACGACGGAGCTCCGCAGACCTCGAAGCCACGTCCCTCGTTGAGTGGTAACGTCAGAACTTCATAGGAATCGGAGCAAGCATTGGCCTTCCTTTGGTTTCCCAAGCCGGGCCTGTCCGGAATTTGCTGGACTCAGCTACACAAAAGGGTTTCTTTGGGAAACTGTTTTTGCGTCGAGCTGATTCCTTAATTCCAGCCGTTATACTGACCAACAAAGAGCACTCGCGAATAAAGTTCGACGCAAAAATCCGATTTATCCGAAGACGGATAAACCGTATTTTCTTTCGGAAAGCCGCAAGATGGCTCGGGTGAACGACCTCTCTCAATTCCCGTACTTTGCCGGACTGATATGCCATTTGATTCAACAGTGATCTTGGAAGGCATCTCTAACGGGCTCCTGCCATGCTCTTGCTTGGCAGGGAGGGATTGCAATCTATTTGAATCGTGATCCTGGAAGGTATCTCTGCATTACGCCCTCCAACCATACTCTTGCTTGGCCGAGACGAGATGCCATCGATTTCAAGCGTGCGGCCGAAAGGTAATCGCGATTGATCGCATGTGATTCGAAGCAGGAGTGGAGACAGTGGTGGCCGAATCCCGCTCTTCCCTGGAGCAAAGATCAACGTCATCACTGATCCCATTTCGCCGTGGACGAACTTTAATTTTTTCATTCCCAATCTTTCGTTCTTTCTGTATCTTCCGCGTCTTTCATCGACCGACATACTTCCTTCAAACGGTATACTTACACCACCGTTCTCCCGTTCTAAATTAACGCAGTTCTTCCGTTTAAGCAAATTCCAATTCTACTAGTAACGCCGGTGTATGGATGCTTTGGGGCGATCCGCGGCTTCACGGTGCTGAGCAGTTTTTGAATTTAGCGCGCTGAGCTCCGTATCGTCGTATTGGCCACGGAGCAAGATGGCCCGATAAAATCAGGGTAGAGATCTGTTTGACGAATGAGAATCGAGACGATTGAGGTTCTTTCGAGCAGTCGAGGGAAGCGCAAAAAAAGTCGTTGGAGCGCAAATTGCCACTCCCTTGCCTGAGTTTGAATTCCGTGAAATGCGTTCTGCAACTTTCATAACCATTGGTCTCTATTTCGTCGATCCGCCAGGCTCCGTGATCGCTCATTAAAATTTCTCATCCTCAGTTTCATCCTTCAAACAGAAACCGACTGTAAATACATTCGGCCATTTCGCTCCATGGCCATCATGAGACTTTGCAAAACAGCACCCTCAGTTTTTGAATGTGGCGCGCTACAACATCCTGTCGCCGACCGCCGCAATGCATCCATAGCCAGATGTTCCTAGTCCAAATGGCCCAGACCCGTTCATCCATCCCACCATCATCATAGGGGCTGCTCTGCGAACGGACGGCGGTTGGTTTAGCCCCGCAACGGAGCGTTTGAAGCTCCGGATATTTAGTGCTTGTGTGTGAGAACCTCCTCAGAGCAACAATGCTGACTGTTGGAGTAGACGTCTCTATCCAGAGAACCTCTGGTGAGTGAGCACCCCACCCTTCCCTTCTCATGCCTCCTCTAACCCTAGATCACAGACTCGGGTCGAAACTCCGGCTTCCTTTTTCGAGTGAAGCTGTCGCTTCTGAGTTGGCAAAATCCATCGTAGGGAAAAACATGAGCGTCTGATTCATTTTGACCACTGCTTCATCCTACGCCGGGCTGTTGGCTCAATGTAGGAGTAGTGCTCGCCAAGAGTGTCATCGTGATGCGTTCCACTGCGGAAACCCTCTGGAGACAATGATCTAAGAACGACTATCACCTCTGTTAAGAAACTGCGGAAAACACGGTCCGCGGTAGAATTCAGCAAATTCAAACTATCTCGCCAGCCCCAGAGTTTTTCTGTCAGAGTCACGCTTCCGGTTCGAGTATTGACAGATCGTAGCTTGCTCGACATACAGCGACATCGAGCGTGCGATATTCACAATGACGTGGGCTGTCCATTCGAACAACGCCGGTATTCAAATTATATACCCGACGGGTATTGTATCCGATGAACTTCATTACTCGTGATCTAGATTGGATGCCTCTCCGAATCGGTCATGACGGGAACGGACAGCTGTTCCGTGTCGTGCGTTTCTATTGCATCGTCATTGTCTGGTCGGAGCAGAGCTAAATGGAAAAAAGTTTTCGGTTGGTCAGTGAGCATCGATGTTGGGTACTGCAGTCCGGCGAAACGACCGCGGCTTCTTGGAGGAGGGAGGTCCAGGCGATTCGCGGAAAGTACCATAGTCGCTCGCTGGTCTACCCAGCGACCGATGATGCGGTGATGACTCACCTCACCATGCGACAAGCACCCCACCTTCCATCTCCCTGTTTCTAATTCGTCGGTGCCCTGAGCCAGACTCGGACGGTTTTCTCATTCGTATCGCCCGGAAAAGTCTCATTTTCCCTGATTTTTGTCGGCGTCCGGAATCGAAACTTCCGAGCTGGGAGGACCCGACCGACAAAGAACGGAACATTTGCCCGTCACATTCTGCGATTTGTCAATTCACGCTTGAGAATAACAAAAAAGAAGCGCGTCAATCGGCGCTGGATTTCTTCCAACCGTCGGAGAATCGTTAACGCTGTGCTAAGGCTTCGCTGACACAACATGTACGAACAAACGGATGCTTCTTAGTGAATTACTACAAACACGACCGCGTACCGTTGTTTTGACCGCGAGTCATGCCTCGAACGATTGGTTATCGTGTCGTCTATGAAGCATGCCATATTAGCTGGCGCCGGTTCGTGTTCGGTTGCTTTCTGTCTGCGAACAATGGTGAAACAAAACATATAAACTTCGGTAATCCGATTAGGGGAGTCCTGATGGATAATTTCGTATGGACTGGAGTTGTATAGAATTTGATTTTTTTGCGTTGCATTGAATGAGAGCTCGATGTCCACATTCCGGATGTAGATTTCTCTCGTTTCAAGGAACACACGATGTTCGGGTGAGCCTCAATGTCGTTCGGGATTTTGAGGTTTTTCAGAGCACGACTACGCCACCGGTTTGACGTCGAGCATCCCGTATTCTCAACATGAAGAGAATAATGTATGACGAATCCGCTTTTCTGAAGCGGCCTTGACATGGTCGACTATCGCATCGTTGTATTCTATCCGTCGTTGTATTGTGAGCCAGCTCGGTGGATGAGCGTACGAGCGGCTATGAGCGTAGGAGGCCGACATTGTCGCCGTCGTGGACTTGTTGTGGTAACCCGGTCGTCCAGAAACTTGGAGACGAGGATCGCGGTTCTAACCCTGACTCGTGACACATATTAGCGGCAAGCTCCGGAGGTCGGTTCCGTCGAATGAGTGCCCGTCTCGGCAACAATCAATGAAGTTTATGCGAGACGGGACGTTTGCCCAATCGCCGAACAATATACTTGACCCGGGTGGAGTTGGGCCTACAGCGAAGCGTTTGCTGGCCTACATTCCAGGCTAAACTATGATCGATTCTCCCACATCGACTTCGTGGAGTCGGTTGTGGACCTTTTGGTCAACCACTTCTAGACCAACAGAATCTCGGGAGTCGGTCGTTTGTCACAGGTTCCGAAGTTCCCGCAGGCGTCCAAAAGCTTGATACGAAGGCAAATAAAATTCAAAGATGCTGCTGCGAGACTAGCTCAAATTTTGATTTTTATTCCTGTTTTCCCCAACTTATTTTTGGAAACGAAGATCTAAGCTCTTTTTATGATCCGTCTTCTCTTCCGCCTTTATCGTGGCATTCGAAAGCTGGTCTTTTTTTGACTCCCTGAACCGCATTCAAAACGGACGCATGCATTTGACTGAGACGACTCTTTTCTGTTCGCTTCGCCTGAGAGGCAAGTCGTGAACTCTTGATAGTGTCGTAGAATAATTCCACAATTATTCTCGTCGTGCAAGCGCATCAACTAAACGAATGATGTCGACCGCGAGAATCGCTATTGCATCATGGAATACGAGCGCGTTGATGAGTTCAGTGCCGACGCTCCACTTCAAAGAGTGGAATGGCGATCCCTCCAATGAATAACCTGGATTCGATCTGGAATCTTCGAAAGAAACTACTTTGCAAACTCGCCAGGCTCCGGAGCTACTTCAAATTGCAGTTCAGGGTCCTAATTTCTTCATTCTCGTGTATTTCAGGAAAAGTCCACTCGGCCAAAGTGACAGAAATCAACGAAAAGAATAGGACAGTCACCGTTGAATGGTTTGAAAATGGGGATACTAAGGGAAAAGAGGTGAGAAACTTCGCTCTGAAAACTGAGAGAAATCTAGAGCGAAGTTGAACAAACAACTCAAGAAATTGTGTTAAACAGACCGTATACTAGTAGATAGGGCTCATTGAGAATACGGGCAAAGCAAAGAAGAGACAGGAGAAGTGCGCCGTAACAGCGACTCGCCGATGCTGCCCGTTTACACGGCTAATCAGCGAATTAATAGCTCGTATAAATGATAGCCTTCGCGAATGAGGCCCATAGATTGAATAGGAAGAGGGTGATTCCATCATTGTTCAAGTGGACACACGCGTGTTTTGCCGTGTGCGTCAGAAACCGAATCATACGCAGAGTTAACAACAAGACTCACTAGATCAAGGAATTTCGCCACCCACCTGCGTTTCTTGAAGTGACATTGCTGCGCTTTGAAGAGTTACTTGCGATTCAAATTCTATAATCCCGCCAGAACGGTCAACGGAGGTTGTAAAACCGACGGATAGCCAGAATCGAAACAAAAAAAACACCATGGTAAAAGAGGCGCGAGGCCTCCATCATTCTAACGATTTGTAGGGGAGTCTTAGCTGCACGGGTTCAAACGTTTCGCTTCGAAATCAGAACATCTGTTGTCGTTGTCGCGATCGCTTCTTCTGCCATTCAGAATCATTCTCCTATGATAGCAGAATTACACGACAGAATCAAGCATTGCTTATACTATATACATATGCATATATGTATGTAGCATAGATTTCAATAGCAACATGAATCGAGGCGCTAAAGCGGTCGCTTTTACCAGGTTTCCCTTGTTGACATTGTACAGCTTAATCCGAAATACTTCGTGGGCGCACCTTCGCCCAACCTGAGCGCTACAGGGCCGCGGATCGCCATCAGCCAACCTCAATATGGTCGGGTAAGTCTGTGCCATGGCCGATCCTGAGGCGGAAACTGCTTCATAAATTTTGATCGCTGTGAAATGGAGTTCAGGTTATAAACGGAACGTTCTTTAGAATTTGAGATACTCATCGAGTATCCTTCTTCCAGACAACACAGATCAACGGGGCTCGTATCGTACCGGCGCAAGTCGACAACGACTTCGTGGCACCGGCTCCGCCTCAACACAAAAAGCAGATAGCTAAACCAGGAGGTGAGCCACGATGAATTTTGAGCTGACCGCTTTTCCCAAACTTGAAGATTTGGCCATCATAAGAGTCACAACTGAAGCCGCTGCCCCATGACCTTCAGTTGGAATAAGTGGTTATAGTAGGCAAGCGGGTAGTCGAAATGTCGCGTGCCGAGATTGCCCTCGTGGAGGATAACGGCCGTTCGATAGCAACCCGATACGAGGGCCAGTCGATTCGTATCGGAAGTGTCTTAATAGTATAGTACCTCTCGTTCCCCTATCCAACAATTTCACCGCTGTCGAAGCCGTGGCCTGGTTGTCGAGATCTCTGGTACGGTGGTGAAGCTTCTGAAATCAAAGCTTCTTTAGTCATACAAGCGTGCCAACGGTAGAGCACTCCAGATCCCCTTGCACTACCTGATAGTTCTCCCTAGACCCCTTGGAAGTCGGTGGAGTCTTGCAATGAGCGAAACTCGTTTGGCTTTTGTTACGTATCTGTGGTGTGTGCGAGTGAGTGATCAAAAGTTCAACTCCCTCAAGCCAGTTTCTTCGAGGAGTGTATCCCAGGAGTTCAAAGTTTGAACACTTCTCCGTTTCTCGTGACTCAAATTGAACGTCAAGTATTTTTAGTCCTCTCTGAGATTCGTGTTCAGCCGCTCCATATCCAGCGATTCTATATTGATTCGAGTCGAGGAGAAAGAATCATCGGGTTAGGATCCCAAATCCGCGTTGTTTAACAATCTGGGGATATTTTCGTACTGATACGAGCCTCCGGACCCCGTTTCTGGTCGAGTCTTGATAATATGTGAGCGTGGATCTAACAGTGATTACGTACTTTAGCGAGTACAGGATCTTCGGTTCCCGTGGTGCCTCCGCATAGCGGAAGTCTTAATCGAGCTTCGAATAATACGTGTAGGTTTTCCTCCGATGAGGGACAGCATAAATGTTCCCTGATTTGGGTATGATTGAGCAAAAGGATGACTGTGGTTGGTGTATATGGAGCTGAAGCCGAAGCACTGCCGAATGATTTAAATTTTTCTTGCTGAAATACCGCAACAGCCCTGGAAACTCGGCATCTGCCTTGGTCTGGTACTCGGACAGAGAGCACGTCAGCATGAAGGTTGCACGATCAACGAAATTTCAGTTGGGAGCTTGGTTCGCAAATCCTCATCGCAACGACCTTTATTTGGATTACGGTTCCGTTTTTTTCCAACCAATTCGAATCAGGAAACACAAGGAAAAGGTTCAACTTCACACAAAACGACTGAACTTCACTTGCGAATGCCATCGATTCATTGACGAAAAGAGTTGGTCTTAGCACGAGGTTGTCTTGAGTTTGGCCGCGCTGCTGGAGGAAAGTATCAGAAAAAAAATACAATTTTGACGTGGAAGCGAACGTATTTCAGTCAAGCTACGAGCCTCCACCGTGACGGCTGTTCAGGATAATAACAATTCGAACTACGCTGTCGTCAATAAGGCCAACAAAGAGAAGGACGTCACGACTCCTGTGACGCCCGTTACTCCTCAAGAGCCCGATCCTCCCAAGAGCGCGGTGACCGACAACGGTCAAGACAAAAACGCTGGACCTGCGAGAAAGAGTGTCGCCATGAGCAAGGTAAAGCTCATGCGATTTGCTTTCGATGCCTGCTCTTGCGGACGAATCACAAACAAGTGTAAATAAAGCCTCGAGTAACGGAAATTTCATCGATCATCAATCACCAGGTTGACGAGATCAAGAAAAATCGCGAGGAACGTCGAGCGAAGCAAGCAGAAGCAATGGCACAGAAGCAGGAAATGACGAAAAATCAATCGAACAATAAGAACTGGGAGTTCGGGAACATGATCAAGTGAGTGATTCTCGATGTTCCTTTCCGACAAGTTAACTCAGTACTTGATTCTGATATCTCTGGCTCTCCGATTTTGGCAATGGAGTGGATTTTCCTTGCGGATTCTAACAATCATACTATTTCAGGGAGTACCGAGCGCAGCTGAATATTTCGGCTTTGAACATCAATGAACCGGTTCTGGATCATAAAATCTGCGTTGCAGTTCGAAAGAGGCCGCTGAATAAAAGAGAGAACGCACGTGGAGAGGTCGATGTGATTACAATACCAAACCGAGATACTATCCTCATCCACGAACCAAAAACCAAGTTAGACCTGACTAGATACCTTGACCATTCGAACTTTCGGTTCGACTATGCATTCGAAGAAGGTGCGGACAACGAACTGGTGTACAGATTCACCGCAAAACCCCTTGTGAAAACGATCTTTGACGGAGGAATGGCGACTTGCTTCGCATACGGACAAACAGGATCCGGAAAGACACACACTATGGGTGGAAATTTCAGTGGCAAGGGACAGGACTGCTCGAAGGTGAGGTTGTGACAATCTTTAAGGCGACATCTCCTCCTCGACTGGAGATCCGGCCGTGCCTCACCCCAGAAAGCGTACTGAAGTGGCGAAATCTAATTCGCAAAATATTTTTTAGGGTATATACTACATGGCCACCAGGGACATCTTCACCCTCCTGCGTCAGCCTAAGTACGCGTCGCAGAATTTTGTGGTGACAGCTTCCTACTTCGAAATCTACGCGGGAAAGGTGTTCGATTTACTTAATGGAAAAGAGATGCTGCGCGTCCTCGAAGACGCCAAAGGTCAAGTACAAGTGTGCGGCCTGACCGAAATCCCGGTGCATTCGGTGGACGGGGTTCTGGAGCTCATTCAGAAAGGGTCGACAGACAGAACTAGCGGACAGACTCAAGTGAACGCAAATTCATCGCGATCGCACGCCGTTTTCCAAATTTCGCTCAGAAAGGCTACTCGTCTTCATGGGAAGTTCTCTCTGATCGATCTCGCGGGAAACGAGCGCGGGGCTGACACTGCATCGGCCGACCAACGCACTCGAATGGAAGGCGCTGAAATCAACAAATCCCTGCTTGCTCTGAAAGAGTGTATCCGAGCGTTGGGCAGGAAGAATGCCTCGCACACCCCTTTCCGCTCGTCCAAGCTGACTCACATTCTCAAAGATTCATTCATCGGAGAAAACACGAGGACATGCATGATCGCTATGATCTCGCCTGGAATGTCATCATGTGAAAACTCGCTCAATACTTTACGATATGCCGACCGAGTCAAAGAACTCGGCGCGGAGAATCCTCTGGAACGACAGGAGAGAGAGGATCGCGAGATGGAGAACGTCGTCGACGTTGATCTGGATGAGGAATTATACGACGTGAGTTCACTCTCGATGGATGGAGAAGTTATCAATCGAAAATTGGAGCATTTCGAACATTAAATATAACTGACCTGAACCGTTTTCCAGGGCGACCAGATTTCATCAGAGATGCTTGAATTGACCCAGGCCGTAAGCCACCTTCAGGAGCTGGAGGAGGATTTGCTGGAGGCCCACGGGGAGATGATCGAGGTCTACCCCAAGTTCACTTTGCAGCTTCGACAAATAATGGACATCACCAAGAGGGTGGATTACGATATGAACGAATACGTCGGTCGCATGACGGACCTTATAGAAGAGAACAAGCAATACATTGAACGAATGGAGGCGCGCTGCCGGTAGGTTTCACCTTCCTTGAGAATGAGCTTTCTCGACGTTTGTGGGCATCCCACACATAACTCTCGCACAAACTCCCCTGCTCGATGGGGATGAGGAGAGAACTTGGCAAGATCAAGGTCACCGTTGATATCGTGTCGCTGAGCCAATCAACCATTATCATCTCGACTAAGTGTTCCTTGTCTCAACATTCCAGAGCCATGCGACAACAAATGCAAGAAGAAGAAAAAATCTCAATGGCCATGAAGAGGCCCCACTACTAGGAACAACGCTCTTCTTCGGGCACTCCCCAATCCCATTAAACCACCGCTCGCTGTTGAGAAGTGAATGTAGAAAAGCTGTGGACTCTCGATCTGCTCGTTTCCCATACACTGAGAAACTGAGTCAGCCATGAGAGTCCTTGGCCGCCCCCTCCGCTCCCAGATTATGCTGCTTTGCTCCGGGATTGTCTCCGGCAGCAGAGATTCTTCTTCCGTACAAAATAAACATCCGAGTCCTAGTGTTTCCCTCCCTCACGGGCACCGGGACTTGAGCTCGCACTGTCCACGACGCGATACAAGATCGCTGTTTTGTCGTGATTGACTCGGGTCGAAGTCTCTGCCGCCGCACGGGAAACATTCTCTACGGAGAACAAGCGTCAATATGGTCGCACGTGGTTCCTGGGGGCACCTCATCTGTGATGTCAGCCTTTATCCCGCGGCGCTGATGAACGTCATCCTCATTTCAGACATTCTGGTGTCCGTTCCGTAAAGGTTTCCTTGAGTTCCCCATTTACCAAGCTAGCAACTCAAATTTGTGAAGCCGAATTGGGGAGATTGAAGTTCACGAGATTTCCTTAGCGCGAAGAATCAGGTTCAATTCTACGATCGAGATTCCAGAAAGCTGCCCCAGCGGCAAAAATGTCAACAATGGAAAATATTATCATACGAATCGAAGAGATAACTATCATCATAACTTATCGTAATATTTATACATCGAGTATAAGATACAGCAGTGAGCGGACGCCAAGTTCAAACAAGTAGACGTTCCAGTCGAGAGATTTTTACTATGAAATGACTCTGCTATTCTGAACTTTCTGTACTATCCCACCAAATGATTGCCGAGTCATTTTTCCCTCGGTTCCAAGACACGGTGCGCGACTTGCACGGGAATTCATTTAAAATGAGAATCAGATCTTGTACCAGTTCAAGGGATACGCTGATTCCGCAGCTTTGGTTTATTGCGTCGCTGATTAGTTATCGATATCGTGGAAATCGCGACTGATTCATCAGGATCGAATCCTCTGCTTCCCAAAACACAATTTCAGCTGAGCAACGGAAACCAGTTGAAGATCTGATTGATCATATTAGCTTTAGATACTAAACATTTCGAATCTCCAAACCTAGGAGCTGTTTATTCTTGGGACAGCGAGCATCATTCTTCGTTCCCCGAACTCCAAACCAGGGAGATCCGCAGAAGAGACAGATTTTTACCAAATGAGAATCTTAAAATGATGGGAGAGAGGAACACAGAGTCGGTGATTATATACTATTGCTTTAAAACATGAGATCAACTGATTGAGTTTGCAGAAATAAAAGCTTATCACTCGGGAATATGTCGTTTTCTTCATCCGACAAGGAAAATATATCGGTTCACATACATCTCAAGATGGAATTCGACTCCTCGAAACTTCTAGTGATTTGACTCGAGCTCGGATTCCAGGTAGCCTAACGCTAAGCTCATAAGCTTGGCACCGATATGAAACATGCTGTTCATTTCCAAGAAAAGCACGGCAAAGCAATCTGTATCAATCATTGAAGGAAGGAGAATCGTTTTCTAATCGTAGCCGCTGAATATATCTCTCACAAACATTCAAGCCGCTCGATGGCGCCATCCAGATTGAGTCCGGTTTCCTATCCAACATCATTCTTATCCGGATGTGGAGCAGTCCGATGATGCCGGAGTCTGCATGGAGAGGGAGTCGAACTCCCTTCGTGTCCCTTGGCAATGGCGGTTCGTCGGCAATGATGGCTGCGGTGCCGGGAAGGAATGCATTCAGACACACTCAAAGTGGAACACACACACCCAACCGCACTCGCTCGGTCACATACACTCATTGTGTAAATATAGCTCGCCAGCGGACGTCTGTCCACAGGAAGAAGCAGACAGAATCAAAGCTCCTGGGAGTTCGAAAAAGCGCGATTTAACGCTTGTTGAAGTTTGTGGTGATCTAGAGACCCAGTGGAAATCCTCTCTGACATCGTTTGAAGCTCGACGAAACCCCCGGCGAAACAATGAGTTGCGTTTCGAGATCGATTCTCATTGACGTCCACTTGCCGGCTTCCGATGAGGGAACAAAGCAAAGACTCTTGGAAGTACTCGACGATCAGCTTGAGCAGTTAGGCCTGACGCGCGTCAGTTTTGCCCACAAACTCGCTTCATCGCAACTCTACATTTACGTTAGCGACAACGACATAAGCGGCAGCCTTCGCATTTATCCCTCGAACAAGTTGGCCACTCTGACGTTGGAGGAGTCGAGCGTCGACCAGGCAATGAGCAATGAAGACATCGAGTGTTTCCGCAAGCAGCTCCAGAAAGCGCTGGAAATGCGCGTCGTCAGAGTGCCACACCTCAAGAGGGGACCGCCTGTTCCCAACTACTATACCTCCGCCGATGAACGCTTGCTAGAGTACGACTTCGATAAGATTCTGTTCGAGAAACAGAGCGATTTCCAAGAAGTAAAAATCCTCAGCTCCCCCACCTTGGGCGCAGTGTTGTTCCTCGACGACCTCCAGAATCTTGGCGAGTGCGACCTGCCGTACACCCACGGAATAATGGATTTCGGAAACTATAGCTACAAAGACAAAGACATCCTAATCCTCGGTGGCGGTGACGGCGGGCTCCTGCACGAGCTGCTGAAAGAGAATCCAAAATTTGTCACAATGATCGACATTGACGAAGTTGTTATGCAGTCGTGCCGCAAATATTTAAGGGGAGCCTGTGGAGACTGCTTGGATACGTTCGAAGGTTCCAATTATAACGTAATCGTAGGTGACTGCTTGGAGTATATGGAACGCTACAAGAGTGAAGGTCGAAAATTCGACGTCATTTTCAGTGATCTCACCGACATACCGATCTCAGCGGAAATTGGCGGTCTCGCTCAACAGAAAGAGCAATGGGAGTTCCTCAGCAAGGTTCTAAACGACAGCCTCGGCATCATGAACGTCAATGGTGTGTTCCAGAACCACGCTACCGGGAAAGGATGCGTGCAAGCACTTGAGAGCTACGAGAAGTTCCTCAAAACCCTGAAAGGTACACACTTTACAAAACGTTGTAGGTTCGTGCCATCGTTCCTGGAGGATTGGGTTTTCTACAGTATCTTCAAAGACGCCTAAAGAAGGAAGCTCGATCAAGATGTTCACTCAATCTATACTGACTCGAATTCATTCTCGCGCTTCACTGCCAACTGCTCTTTGTTATCTATGCTCCCAAATGATGGCTATCGAGTTGAGTAGTGCTGAAAAGTGTTACAATGTTTCTCCATTGGAGGCCGTCTCCAAACACAGTTGTTCTGAAGTAGCCCAAATTTTACGTCATTCCTTCCCTACAATTGCTCTATACAACAACAGATCAATAAGTTCTGGCCGAAATGCGATAATTATCTAACCTGCTTATAAATTAATAAATTTTTTTTTAACTGAATCTTCGTCTCCTTAATCCTTCAAATGAGACTGCAAATTCCTGATGAAAGAAGTATCACAACTCGGCTGTTGCCGACGCTCGACCCGAAAGCTTTCATTGAAAAGAGGATCACTTCAAAGTTTGGTGCTACTCTGTCGCAGAGTCCAGTTTATATCCATCTTCATGTATTTACATTCGAGACCATAGCGCAAAAAAAAAGCTCCCGGTTTTCGGATTCTTTTGCCGGCAGGAACATCTTTCACACAAGCTACTGAGTGCTCAGTTGGGTGAATGATTACAGCTCGACAAAACCATCGTGAGCGTAGATACGTCATTGTCTGTAGTAACTTTGAGGGGGTGCTCTGTAATCTCTCGGAGGAGGCGGAGGTCGCTGCTGCCAGTGCGTAGGTGGAGGAGGTGGAGCACCCCTGAAGTCATCATACGCAGTGGGCTGTTGAGCGTAGGCTGTCGGTGGCGGAGGGGGTTGTCCGTAAGCTTGTGGATGAGGACCGTGAACATACGCAGGTGCATGAACCGCCGAGGGTACCGGCGGATACTGTCCTCCCGTATAGACCGCCGAGGGTGGCGGCACCATTTGAGGAGCATAGCTGAAAATGACGGAACGATTTGTAATCTACATGGAATATTGAGATGATGATCAGTGAACAAGGTGTTCAGAGTGGGGGAATCAAGATATCAGTATCCTTACACAGGGGGCGGCGTGAGGTACGGTGGAGGTGGACCAGCCGGGGGTACGGGGCCCGATAACGCTGAAATTACCGGATTAGCGATTCGTTAAGACTGGATGCCTGTAAGTATGAGATTACAATGAGACACTTTGGATTCCATATCAATCAAACGAACCTGGTATCGGCGGAAGCGGTGGAGCTGGAGGCGGTGGAGGATTGAAAGCTACATTCTTTGCAGGCAGAGGAGCAGCCACAGAAGGTGTCGACGGAACTCTTTGGAGAGCAGCCGACGGAACCGTAGCTGGCAGGGGATGAACACTACGAGGGTCTCTGGTCATAGGAGCAGTCGCCATCTTCTCTTTCTCCTTGCATTTTACGTGGCGGTGAGCGATATGAGCCTAGTTTGCAGGGATAATTAGGGACTATCAGTGAAAATCATTCATCGGTCGGGCCAGTTCACCGGCGAAGGGAAATATTTGAGGTTTCAAGCGTACCTGGAGATCTCTCTGACTCAAATAGGTCCTTTTACAGATCTCTTTCGTCTTGCTTTGTTGGTGAGTGCACATGAAAACCTTGCCAAGAGTTGTCTGCTCCACACGGGAAACCTTCTCGTTACATTTGTGACAAAGTTTGTCCGCGGCACGTCCGCACTCCAAACAGAAAACATGCTTGCAAGGAATCTGAAATAAAGGGCGACCCTTAATCTTCTGTGAAGTTTCGAAGAGATGGACACGAACACAACGCAGCGGAAGTCTTCTTGAAAGCGCTGGATTAACGGCTCACCATGCGAGCGTAGATGAGTATAGGAAGATGACACTTGTCGCAGATATGGATCATTGGGTCGACAACCTTCTCGCCGAGTAAATTCACTTTATGCTTCCACTTGAGGCTTTCATTGTGATGCCGAGGAGATGGAGGTCCCTTGAGCAACGGTGAGAACGAAGGAGGCTCCAAAGATGTTCCAAGTATAGGCGACAACGACGATGACTCTGCAAAGAATGGCGAATTATCAAAATTCTCCATGAAAACTGCGAATTACGTGGAAATGATGAGTCTTCTGGAAAGGCACTGACCGGTCAATTTGCTAGACTCCACGATATCCATCGTCATCGTTGGCTCTGCACGAAGGATTTCAGGCGGGTAGTCCTCAGATTTTTTGACAACAGTCTCTTCCATGTTTTCCTCGTCCGACGAGATGATTTTCCGCTTTGGTTTATTTTTAGCGGGCAAACTGTTTTTCTTCTTAGAGCCTGACGAGCGGGATTTTGCACGAAATGCGGCGGTCCGCCGCCCGATTGGTTCATCAGAGTCTGGAATTTTTTCGTTTTTGAGAAAAGGGAGCGACGTTCGAAGATCGCTTCGCAGGCAACGCATGGAGTCGAAGCTCCCAAAAATTTCAACGAGTCCACAGAATTCCTTTGGATTTTCCAACAGAATCTGTCTAGCGCCGAGACAAAAGTACTTAGCGCTATGCACTAATCTGCTACTCCCCATTGAGATTCGAACTGACTGTACTCAACAACTTGAATTTTATGTTTGAAATGTTCGGATGGAGCTCATCAGGACACAAAATATTCAAGGGCGAGGACAGTGATTGAACCTACCATTGTCGGACATTTCGAAACAGCGACTTGTTTGTTAAGAATCACACTGACAGGATATGCGGTGTATATTATTGTTGGTGGAGGTGATGGTGGTAGCGGTACAGTTGCTGAGCATGCGATTAACAATGAGTCGAAACAACCAAGAGGTGATCAGGATTAAGATTTTGGGTTGTTCGCCCGCCCTTCATCAGATTGCCCGGCATTCGCCGGCGTGACAGGGAACTTGATTCGGCCGAAGTTCACCGTTGCTTCACCGTGTGTTGATATCGTTCCTTTGTTTGTTGCCCGGAACCAGCGCCACATTGTCAAAAAATATGGTGGAACAGCAGACGCTTTTGAAAGCTCTTCAACAATGAGCTACTGTGTGGAAGAGGCACCGATACGGCGTCGTCAGTTCAAAGTACCTTTAGGACTCCGGACCTAGAAATCGATACCCGTTATCTCTCTCTCGTATGAAACATACTTAAACTCATATGGTCATACTGCTGTTGAGAACGCGCAGTCGAGCTCCCGCTCCTCTTCGCACTGACATACCCATCTGAACTGCTCTCATCATCAAGTACCTCGATGATGCTTGTGGATTTTGCTGCTTGCTCCTGGAGTGTTTCTGTGCACATATTCCTTCAAAATTTGCAGTGAGACATCGAGTTGTTTGAATCAATACTACAGCCCCCAGCGAGCTCTTTCGCCGACTCATGAGCGATTGTCAGTGAGCGTTTCTTGTATGGAAGCTCGAGTCTCCACCAAGAACCGCGTTCCATTCGGTGCGTGTAACTTTGTGCGAGTGTGTGGTGTTGTCGAATGGAAACACCACGCGCGATCAAACAACGGTGAAGACCAAGAAAAGACGGCAGCTGATTCGCGCACGTTTTAGAAAAATTGTCTTCGAAAAGCAGTCTGGGAATTGTGTGAGAACAATTAGCCCCTCGTGTCGATCGGGCTTTGCTATCGGCCAGCATAGAATATCAGGTGAGCGAATAAATATTCGTAAAACATTCGTTACCGAAACCAAATGCTGCGTGGAACATGGACCTTGACTACGACGACGGAATTGACCGATTTCCCCCCCTGTCAACCCGTGCACGGGGGTTAACAAGCCTGGCAAATGACATTATCGCAGACCTGTATGGGAACCCACATACTCTGATGTAATTCCGCATACCTGAGTGCTGTTTGAGAGTGCCGCATATTAGTGCGGCGCTTGGCACTTCGAGACGAACCGCGATCAACACCAGCGCGGTCAAGTTATTTTCTCGAAAGCTCCACCGGGAGTTCTCCTGGCGACTCACGATATTTCTCAGATGATGAAGCTCTTATCGATTCCTTGCACTCCGGTCCCAAACTTCGTGTGCTGAAGAAACTAAATGATCGATGTCTCTTCATTTACAGATGTCGTCAAGGATATTCCAGAGACTCGCCCCTTGCCTTCTCAGGGGGGCGATT
Organism: Neoseiulus cucumeris; assembly: GCA_021527715.1. NCBI lineage: Eukaryota > Metazoa > Arthropoda > Arachnida > Mesostigmata > Phytoseiidae > Neoseiulus > Neoseiulus cucumeris. The sequence continues at coordinate 73,051 of JAJSRV010000007.1, forward strand.
CGAGGAATGAGGAAGAAAAATCCTGAAAAACGTACAACGTCTCAAGCTGTTTCATCGCTCTTCAGGCCGGCACCGCTGCGATCGGACTCCAATCCTGACGACATCAATGTCGGGGAGGAACTTGGCGCTTCAGTGAGCAGAGACGGTCTTCGGAGCGCGCTGAATAAGTTCCAGAAGCTCCCTGAAGTCAGAGCTCTGGCCGCTGAGAACGGTATTGACTCCGCGCTGTTCCACAGAGCTTTCTTGTCGTTCCAAAAGTTCTGCTTGGATCCCGGCAACCTCGAAGTCGATTTCCATATTGTGGTCAGTGACCTTCTCAGAGGCGGCGGTAATGTGACAGATATGTTTCCTTATTTCCTCCAACACGCGAAGCAAGTGTTCCCTCATTTAGACTGCATGGAAGAACTTCAAATTATCTCAGATCTGCGGCTTCCGGCAAATTGGTACCCTGAAGCCAGAGCTGTACAGAGGAAATTTATTTACCACGTTGGCCCCACCAACAGTGGTAAGACATACCAAGCACTGGAAGCATTCATCAAAGCAAAATCTGGTGTGTACTGTGGTCCGCTCAAACTGCTCGCTGTTGAAGTCTATCAGAAAGCGAATTCTCGAGGCACTCCATGCGATCTCGTAACCGGTGAGGAACGGCGGTGTGTCAATGATAATGTTCAATCCAGTCATGTTGCCTGTACTGTAGAAATGACATCAACTAAGGAACCTGTCGACGTAGCTGTCATAGACGAAATACAGATGATCAGAGACGTTCAACGGGGTTGGGCCTGGACGCGAGCGCTCCTGGGTTGCCCCGCCAAAGAAGTTCATCTGTGCGGGGAAGAAGCTGCTCTTCCTCTGGTTCAAGAAATTCTGGGACAACTTGGCGAGAACCTCAAAATTTGTCGCTACGAAAGGTTGACGCCTCTAAAAATTGAGAAAAAAGCTCTGCAATCGTTGGACAATCTCCAACCGGGAGATTGCGTGGTTTGTTTCAGCAAGGCTGATATTTACAATATTTCGCTCGCGGTCGAAAAGATGGGTAAGGAGTGCGCCATCATATATGGGTCGCTGCCTCCGGGTACGAAGTCCTCGCAGGCCGAGAAGTTCAACGATCCGAATCATCCGTGCAAAATCCTCATCGCGACCGATGCCATAGGAATGGGGCTCAACCTCAGCATAAGGAGAGTCATCTTCAAGAGTTTGACAAAAATAAGCATGAACGAGAAGGGTCATATGGAAAGAGAAATCATCTCAGTGTCACAAGCGCTACAGATTGCCGGCCGAGCCGGAAGGTACAACTCAGTATGGGGTGAAGGCCTAGTTACGACAATGGAACCTGAAGACCTTGAAATATTGACCCAGCTCCTCAAGTCGAAGCCGGAACAAATTGCGACGGCCGGTCTGCATCCAACCGCCGATCAAATCGAATTGTTCGCATATCACCTGCCACATGCGACGTTGTCCAACCTCATCGATATTTTCTGCTCCCTGAGTCAACTGAACAACGCCCAGTACTTCATGTGTGACACGGAGTCGACCAAGCTACTCGCCGACATGACGCAGCATGTGTCTCTACCTCTCAGAGCTCGATACGTGTTCTGTTGTGCTCCGATTAATCCGAAAAAGCCTTTTATCTGCGCAGTATTTCTGAGATATGCCAGACAGTACGCCCGGAACGAACCAGTCACGTGCAAAAAGGTTTGTGAGATCATAAGTTGGCCGCTGCAGCCGCCGGAAACCATTGCGGATCTCGTGCATCTAGAAGCCGTGTACGACGTCATCGATCTGTACCTGTGGCTCAGTTACCGCTTTCCAGACCTGTTTCCCGAACAGAGTGAGGTTCGCGGTGTGCAATCACAATTGGACCAGCTCATCCTCCAAGGAGTTCGATCGTTTACGCGACTCATTGAAAAAGTCCAAAATGGAAAAACTGCGAGCAAAGACCGTTCAAGTGTTGACCGCTCACGGAGCACCCAGGAAACAACAGCAGACGCTCCTGGGTCTGCGACCGGGTTAACGGAGACTCTCGTCGCGAAGGGACTCGTCACGAGAGCGGAATTGAAAATGTTACAGAAAGAGTGGCTAGAGTCGAGGCGGAAGAAGCGGTCCGATTGAGAGTTCTCACCCGGAAGTCGTGTTTCTGTATAGGATTAGTTAAACATGAGGCCGAGGTTACTGGAGGGGCTCACTAATTTTGGCGCCAAATAAATCTAGCCAAAGTCGAGCGAGCTCCCTAAGAGATCGAAGGGAATACGGAATTCGAAAGTAGCCATTCACTCATCGATACGTTATAGGGTAATTGACCGGAGCTCACGTCAGAACCAGTTTGAAGCCGATTTGATGTCTGGATTGAGTAATTTTGGAAAAATAAAATCTGAAAATCAGAAAAAAATGTGTTTTGCCCTGCTCGTGATAGACTTTCTGATCCTCTCAGCGCAAGGAAGGAATGAAGAAACTATGTAGAAGTACACCCCAGACTGTCGTCGATACCGGAAGAGCTCTGGCGGCAATCGGAAACTTGGATCGAGGCAGAGACGTCGCCGTGAAGCCGCTCCGTTATCTCACACAAGGTCACTACGCGAAAAGTTCGTTGCGACAGGATTTACTGGTTGATTGAGCAAGCTCATTGTAAATCTCTTCTGATGAGTCAGACTCCTCGTCAGGTTTATATCATCTCAATCTCCTCTCCGCCTTGAGGCAATGGGGCCGATGGATCATGTTCACGAGCATGAATGTGACTGATTCCGGGAAAAACTTCGGCGAAGGTTGCGACCTCGTGAGCTCAGTTTTCTCCCAAAAATTACGGACTCGATGGACCTGGGGAAGTAGGATTGCTGAGGCATTCATAGGGCGATCTTGTCGGGCAAATATCGTATTTCCACATTCCGAGCCTAGGACTGCTAGCATCTCCGATAATTGCGTCAATCAGTCATTTTAATGACGAACATTAATGATCCAGATCTAAAGAGTGTTCGTTGAAAATGATTATGATTCTTGCTCAGATAAGATTCTTGCTCCACGGTGGCCGTCTAAAACTCAGGTCGCCACCCTCCACGATAGATTCACAGGAATCACAGAATTGAGAATGGCAAGGTCACGTTCTAGCAATCACGAGCTTTTAAAGAGTAGAACTCATTTATTTGAAGATCTTGATACTTATACATCTGTAGGTGTTCACTCAGTTCGCACGTAAGATCAAACTTGTATACAAGGAAGTTCCTTTGAAGGCCATTTCTACCTAAACGCCTGATTCAGCGCCATCACTTCATCACAAGCCGCAAGCTTGTCGGTGTGAACCTATTCGTAAATAGATCTCGTTCGGTCAGATCGCAGTGCAACTCGTGTGTGGACCGAGAAAGTGATGGACCGAAGGGTTGAACGAGCGACCGCTCAACTGATTGATAGAAACTAAATTACTATTGCGATGAAAAGTACGGGGCGCTCTTTTGATCCAGGAGGGTATGACAAACAGCGCACACGTTAAAGCTTCGCCGATTCGGTCCTGACTGGATAGTTTTGGAAACACACGCAGGACAAAAGATTCTCCCACAATGACTGCAATTAGGCTTCTTCCCGGACAGATGCTTCTTACAGCTGTTGCACTCCGTGACATCGTCTGGATGTTGGAAGCGAACCTCTCCATCGCAAACACGGAGCTTTTCCAGTTCGACCTGTAAGCTCTGCGACAGTTTGACGAAGTCCTTCTGAACGGCTTCTGAATTGTCGAGGTCTTTCTGGAGAGCGAGGATCTTGCAGCGAAGCTCGTGGTTTTCTTTCTCGAACTTGTGTTTCAGAGGCTCAATGATTTCCAGTTCCGCTGCTCGAACCTTGGTTGTCGCGAGCTCCTGCTCACACGCCCGTAACCTCTCCACTTCAAGATTTTTACGTTCTAGCTCGTTATTTACAGTGTCTTCGTAACTGCGTCGCTCTTTCTGAACCATGTCCTGCTGTTCTTGGAGGAACAGAAGCTCAGTGCGCAACTTTTCTTCCGCATTCTCCCATGTCACCATCGATTCAATCATTTTTTCATGCAGCTTCAAATACTCGAACTGCAAGTTGTGAAATGCCGTAGAAAGTGCTTCGTCATGCTCGACCATCCTGGCGGCCTTCTCGAAGACGTCGGGAAGTGGTTCGGATTCCGTCTGGAGCCGCTGTTCCATCCTGCTACAATGTTTCGCCAGCAACCTATCGTTGTCCTCGGCCAATTGGCGATTCTGCCATTCGACCCGAGCCAGTTGATGGGTGAGCTTTTCGAGCTCCGATCGAAAAGCCGCATCGGATCCAGACAGCTGCACAGACATATCTAGAAGCAAACTCTCGTTGGTTTCGATTTTAGCTGCGAGGCTCCTCGTTTCTGCTGAGGCTTCGTTCAACTGTTTACTGAGTTCGTCCTTCTCGTTTTGTCTCTTCTTATCACAGTCGGCCCTTAGGCTGTCAAGAACACGTTTGAACTCTTCGATTTGCCTCTTATAGTCTTCGATTTCATCTTCCATGGGTTTGACGACAGATCGTAGAAGAACGGTTTGCTTTTGGGCATTCCGCATACTTTCATCCAAATCTAGACCCGCGGGCCCTATGAATTCTTCGATCTGTTTTGACAGTGCGAAGTTCTTCTCTTGTTCCACTTTGAGTTCTTCTTCCTTCGCGACGAACATCTGCATTAGCGCAGCCCTCTGGACGTCGAATTCGGCTTGCATTCGACTCTTGAAAGCCTCGAGATCACCCGAGGTGTCCCCACAGTTCGCTGATTCTTCTTCCATCGCAGCCGCTGACTCTGAAACGGAGAGCGGAGGGAAAACATCAGTCACCAGCTAAAGGAACGATGCCAAGCACGGTTTTCCGGATGGGGCCCGAATGACTAAGATATCGAGAGGTGCATTCGTCGCCAGCTTCTCGGAGCCCCACCCGAGACATGGGACACGAGAACAGGAACCGAATCACCGCCGGAAGGGAAGACTAGTGCAAGGCCGGCGGTAGCGATGCGCTGTGTGGTTTTTATAGAAAGAGAAGTCCTAGTCCCTAGTCGTCGAGCTCGTAAAACTCTACTCCTCTTGTCAACAAGCCGACTGAGTCGGTTCCGTGAACAGAACAGGACGCTCTAAAGATTCTAGAACACTGAGCCTCGAAACACGTTCTGACATAAGAAATCGGTAGCGCAATAATCAAGAGAGGGAATTTGACAGCTTTCGGCTAATCCTCATCTTATAGAATGTTTCCCACCCAGGAAAATCAGAAAACCACCGGCTACGTCATCACGGATATTAATGCGACGAGAATCCTTACTCAGTCCTGGAAATCGTCCTCGTCCATTCGTCTCAACACAGGATCCTTTTTCAAAAACTCGAGTAACGCACTTCACCCGTTGCAAGATACACAGACACAGAACTGTCCACACGGATGGAGGGGTCACTTGTGTACACTATGAACGCATCGAACTAAAAAGCAGACGACGCTTGAAATCTTGAGCTCTGTCTCCAACCGGACGACCAATCTTCTTAGAGGTCGAACTGATGGAGGATATTTCCTTCAATGCGGAGGGAACGAAGGCTCTGTCATCAAGAACGAGGAGAACGGATAGCGCAAAATGACCCGGAACGAGCCTGGCAGCAAGGTTCGGTCATCCTCGACAGCAGACGATTTGATGAATAAGGCGGATGATGATGATGTTCTCTGTTGAAATGAGAAAATCGTATATGCGCCGAGAAATTTCTGACATGCGGCTCGATTGAAGGTCGTGTTCAGTGAGTTACAGTCATTATCTGCCGCGTTGGAGAATCTGCCTTCTTCGAGAAGCTGTTCTCCGAAAAGATCTGCCACCCTCAGCAATCTGCCGCCCTCGTCAATCTGTCAACCAGGGCTACGACCTTCTTCAAGCTTGGGAAATCCGCTTCTGCCAGTAGATGTAAGAACTTAGGTCATCGTCGCTTCTAAACCCTGTGAAGTGTCTGCTGATTCTTCGGAATCAGTATTGACTTCTAGAGAGAATCTATGGGAATTGTCGTAAAGTGCTCCATTGGTCCGGGCCCTCACGGAGTTCCGATGTCAGGCTCTCCCTTTCATTTTCCTTCTGTTTTCTACCCCAAGATCTGCGGTAATCTTGAGCTGATACGCAGACTCGAAATGCTAGAATGCTTCACTCAAGTTTGACCATAGGAATAACGAATGAGATGAAGAGAATGTTTCACGCACAAGGTCGAGCTCCGTCTGAAAGGAATCCAAGAGACATGATTCTCATTCTATGGGGATGTGCGGAGTTCCCCCTATTTCCGTCACGTAAGCATGATAATTTTTTGAGCTGGCCGATCCTCTCAGTTCCCCTCGTTGGACCACCGTTCGGCCAGTAACTCATCCAGGAAGGCCTTCTCTGTGTGCATCAGGGTGCGTGAAAGACGCGTTAATGAATCTGATCCGTTGGAAAGAGGTGAGCTTCGGAGGCATTCATGATACCTTCTGCCGACATCGCTGTTGCTTTCGGAAGTCTGTTCACGTTGGAACGCTTCCACTATTCTGATTCACTGTCTATAAGGTTCACTGTCGAGAATAACCCAGGGTTCAGGTTGATCATAAGTTTTCTGGTTGTCCTATTGCAATTAGAAACGTCATTAAAGTCCATGGAGACCAGCTGAATCTGAGGCTCTGTTGACTCCGTGATCCAGTTGACGTTCCTGAGAAGAAAAGAGATCTCGATCACCTCTCCCCACGATCATTCCACGACGGAATGGCCCTCGAGTGTCAATTCATCCCGATTTCTCTCGTTTCTGAATGAGGTCAGATTATCGGAGACAAAACGGGCGCAACTTTCAAAAGAACGGAGAAACTCCAAGTCCGGCTTCAACATCTGCAGTAGTTTGTTAGAAGGTTGAGGAAGCTTCTAGAAATCGGCGCTTGGGAGCTTCAACGATACCTAATTCAAGATCATAGAATCATCGTGGAAGCCACAGCGGTGTGCTTCTTCCACGGAAGCCCGGAGCCATGTTCTTCTTCGAATTCCGCGCTCGATGGTAAAACACCGCACAAAACACAGCCGAGGAAGCGCACTCATGGCACTCGCAAGAGCAGGAATGCTGCCGAGCACCGTTCAAAATACCAGGAGAGCGACCCCCAATGCGTGAGATGCGGAAGGGAGCCCGAGACCATCCCCCACATTTCAATGAAATGCGTCACTCATCATCCCGAGACGGAAGAACTCGCCAGAAGACTGGGTTCAACTGGGGAGCGTAATCAGGAGACATGGAGGGATACGAGAATAACCGTGGAAAAATGGGGAGAAGAAACCCGAGAGATCCGCTGAGTTTACTCGCCCCTGGAACAGGGTCTCATACTGGGTGTACATATACAGTGGCGCTCAATAAAATAGAGCCACCTACCGAAATCGGTCATAATTTTCCACCGTCTGTAACTCGGTGAAATCCCAACCGAATCAGGCAAATAAAAAAGCAAACTGTAGAGAAAATGATGAAGTTTGCGATGCTGATTGCATTTTTGAGAATATCTCTAAAGATGATGGGGAAATATGGCCGAGAAGTTAATCATATTTTCCATTACCTCACCTCTTCCTCCTCCTCCTCGTAACTTTGTTGGACGGCATCGAATTTGATTTCTGTGAGCAGCATCTGAAAGCTGAGAAGAAAAGCTTGCGATTGCGTTTTTAATTTTTTGAAATCCAACCACGAGCGATGGGGAAACGGCCGATTCTTTCGGACTAACGGAGCGTTCAAAAAAATAGAGCCACCCCTGAAATCGTTCAATATTCTGAATCTATGGAAAACGAATTTCAGAGGGGTAGCTGTCAAAGGGCCGGAGTTCAGATTTTAACCAATCTTGTCGATTTTTCTGTGCGTTCCGGCTCGATCTCTACAAGTTTCGTCCTGGAATCTTCGCATACCTCACGATTTTGTCGAGTGGCTCTATTTTTTTGAACGCTCCGTTAGTCCGAAAGAATTGGCCGTTTCTCCATCACTCGTGGTTGGATTTCAAAATATTAAATATGCAATCGGAAGCTTTTCTTCTCAGCTTGTCGATGCTGCTCACAGAAATCAAATCCGATGCCGTCCAACAAACTTACAAGGAAGGAGGAGGAAGAGCTGAGGTAATGGAAAAGATGATCAACTTCTCGGCCATATTCCCCCATCATCTCTAGAGATATCCTCAAAAATGCTATCAGCATCGCAAACTTCACCATTTTCGCTACAAATTGCTCTTTTCATTTGCCCGATTCGGTTGGGATTTCACCGAGTTACAGACGGTGGAAAATTATGACCGATTTCGGGAGGTGGCTCTATTTTATTGAGCGCCACTGTATGAAGGAATGTACATAAATCATGAGAGATCAAGAAATAACCATAACCATAACACCGCTACGCTGCTTTTGCTGAGCGAAAGTGGAGAACTTTCTTGCACCGAATGTTGCCGTGGAGCTATTGAAGCTACAGGGAATCGGAGTTACAATGATCGATACAGAGGAGATTCTTCAGAAACTGATCAGTCTATCAGCGTTTTAAAATTTGAGAGAAATAAGTAAATCGAAGCGGGACATGTACTGAGAAAGAAGGGATCCATGTCGAGGTCTGCTGTCAGTCGTCTACTGACCACCCATCTGGCGCAGAGCTCAACTCATAGGAGCAGCCTTTTCTTTCATGGGATTCAAATCTGGTTTTCGTCGGAGGTTTTCGGTCCAGCTCCGAATGATTAGGGCTTGATACTTCATGCAAGAGAATATTCACGTGATACGCAGTACGATTCGTTCAAAATGTGCGCCATATATGCAGAAAATGCACTGTGTTGGCACGAACGGTCGAAAAATCAGTAACCTGAATGACCAGAGCACATTTGGAGTATGCGACCATATATTATGTAAATGGGTACCGCGTGCGTGTGGAGTATGCGAATGCATGTTTTGCGTAAGCGATATGCGCGTGTCCTGCGTTTGATTTTAGGAATCTTCAATTTTCTTGAGACGAATTTGTGTGCTATCAACCCACGCAGCACAAGGCCTGGAAGCCGCTGTTAAGGAAGCAACCATGGTTTGATTCGACGCAATTTCAGGAGATCTCCGGCGTTTGAGAGGATAGAGTTTCCGTAGAGTGGAGTTTATTCTTCTGTCAATCCTCTCCGCACATTTATCAACAAGCCGTTCTGCGACTCTCGCGTGTCAGTGAAGTATTGCTCCACGTTCCACGCGGAACTCAACCAGAGGGCGAGATCGTCTGCAGGCAATCCACGTAGAATTCGGGCTATTCGCTCAGTAAACGAATTTTCGTGAAGACAACCTGGAGAAACGAGAAGCTGTGACGGGGGTGATTTTGTTCTGGCTCCACTACTACACACATGGGAAAAAATCGTACCGTAGCTTCCAAAGTAAGACATTGTCGTCCGAGCGAGCCGAACAATCTCTGATGACAATCACAGTCGGGCTGCTAATGTCGCTCGGATCGCCACCAAGAACAGCCTGAGATGTTGCCTCAAAAAAGCCGCGATCATCATCTGCATCCTTTTCTCGAGATCTATAACTCCCGTCTCGGGGTCAGATTTGACTTTTCCACACACCTCTTCACTGAACAATTTTCTCGTCTTTTTCCCGAGTAGGCGGCTTCAAATCGTTCCGAGAAAGCGATGATCCTCTTCCCTACTTTCTTTGTGGCTCTCGCCGACGCAAGCATCTTGAATGGTAAACAGTAAACGGAATCTTGATGAAGGCTCTGGTGACTTCGGAGATGGCTTTACATTCCAGCCCGTGGTACCGGGGGATCGGTGCCGTCCCTCCGCCCTGATGTTTGGTCACCGGAGGGCAGCCGGTGATTGGAGCTTAATTTGATTTCCCTACTTTACTGCCGACAGGTGGCTTTGCTAGCTCCGCTGACGATTTGTGCCTCGCTAGTAGAGTTAAGAGGGTTCCGCGCCCACTTCCTGAATCAGCAGTCGATTCGTGAGAGATGACTTTCGTTATATGGGAAGTTTGATCAGGGTCGCGAGAAAATCCTCTCTTAATTTCAAAAGCGGACCTCTCTTTACGATTTTCTCGAACCCTTCTGTAATGGGCTGAGTGACCGCATTCTCGAGAGGCCAGAACAGAGAGCCCTTGTAGGCGGTCATCCTTCCCGGAAATCGCTTCCGGAAAACTCCGAAAAGCGGCAGCGCATCGTTATCACCACTAGGAGATGACAGAACTGTGCAAGGGTTGGAGGAGGCGTTCTCCTTTGATGATGCTGGCGGTAGATATTTCCGGAGGGAAATTTTCAGAGGCTAGAATGGGCGACTGGAATAATCTGTTCGCGACAGCTGGGCTGCAAATAAAGCAAAATTATGGGGTAGTCAAGAGGAGAGCTCACAGCCTCAGTAAAACTATCTGATACATCCAGGCTTCCGATACCTCAGATGAGCGTATCCACGAATCCACGAGGCTCTCAGGAGCAGAGGACATGGAGAATGAATTGCATCCCGAAAATCGGGAATGAATTCTGTGATCGACTTTGCATGCCAGCGATTGAAACAGGCGTCTCTGAATCATGCACGTAGGCACAACGACTGACTGAGATACCGCCTCTCTCGCGGAACTCGTTCTTGTTCCCTACCAACAGGGCCGGGAGATTCAAAGCAAGCGCGCTCGGTGGCGCCACATCGGCGCATGCGCTCCGCAGAGTCACCTTGGCCGAGCCAGCAGCATCAGCTAATCACGCAGTCTACTCGCAGTGGTCGAAGCGTGTCTCTCTGAGATCCTGTTTGCTCTGTTCTCTGGTCCCAAGATGGCAAAGGTCGGAATCAACGGATTCGGTCGCATCGGTCGCCTGGTGCTCCGCGCCGCCGTCGATAAAGGCGTCGAGGTAGTCGCCATCAACGATCCATTCATCGATGTCACCTACATGGTGAGTAATTTGCACTTGACCCCATGCGTGACCCCAGCCCTTACATAGCCGTTCTCGCTTCCGTCCATGTCCTGTTTTTCGAAATCTCGTGATCGGCTGTTTTGTTCTCGCAACAAACCGAAAGGTGCCGAAAATGCTGCCGTGGCGATGCCGGCTGTCAGATGGCGTGGTTCCAATATCGCTGCGCGAATTCTACGTCCGTTAGTAACGGAAAGCAGTGGGTCCTTCGACGCGGCCACAACGAGTTCGGCCTCCACCAGAATCCAACATTTCTCATTCTGAGACGAATCGAGCTCTCGGATTTTTTCGTTTCCAATAACGAAATCTATAAACTATTTGACCTTGACTGGAAACTCGTTCAACATCGCCGACGCCAGAAACGCCGATGAGCTCTGCGGTCAATGAAATTGATGGAGATATTCGCTGCAAGTGAGATTCGTTCGATTCCCGTTCGGAATCATACTGGAAACTCTGAGATTAGAGGATATTCCAAGATCTGACATTGCTTATGTTCCAAGGAGAAATTCAATCGAGTGTTTACTCGCTTCGCTCCAGGCCTTAGAATCAGCTCCCAGATACCGTGCTAATCAAAACCACTTTAATCTTATCAGTATTCCTTAATGCTGGATAGTTTTTGGTCATTCCATTGTTTTTCTCTACTCGACATAACAAAAATCAGGGGAAAGATGCTATAACCAGCTCCGAAGCCACCCGTGGTGATGCTCTTCATCACAAACCATCACTTCCTAATTCGAACTCTTCGATGAAACGGAATAATGACATCGGTTCTCTGATTTCCAGGTGTACATGTTCAAGTATGATTCGACCCACGGCCGTTTCAAGGGTGATGTTCATGACGAGGGTGGCATGCTTGTCGTCAACGGCAAGAAAATCCAAGTCTTCCAAGAGTCTGACCCAACCAACATTCCGTGGTCGAAGGCCGGCGCGGAATATGTCGTCGAGTCTACTGGAGTGTTCACCTCACTCGAAAAGGCCGAGGCTCACCGAAAAGCCGGAGCCAAAAAAGTCATCATTTCGGCTCCTTCCCCTGACGCTCCCATGTTCGTCATGGGTGTCAACCATGAGAAGTACGATAACAGCATGCACATCGTCTCGAACGCCTCTTGCACCACCAACTGCCTGGCTCCTCTCGCCAAGGTGATACACGATAACTTCACGATTGTCGAGGGTCTGATGACCACCGTGCATGCCACTACTGCCACTCAGAAGACCGTCGACGGTCCCTCCAAGAAGGATTGGCGTGGAGGTCGTGGCGCTGCCCAGAACATCATTCCGTCTTCCACTGGAGCCGCCAAGGCTGTCGGAAAAGTCATCCCCGAGCTCAACGGCAAACTCACAGGTCAGTAGTGAAGTTTGGAGCTATCGAACTCTTATAATTCGTGACCTGCTCTTTGGAGGATGTCATGGGTTAGGCGATTTCTACAAGCCCTGTCTATGGTTACAGGTATGGCGTTCCGCGTCCCGACTCCCGATGTCTCGGTCGTCGATCTGACTGTCCGTCTCGGCAAGGAGGCTTCGTACGATCAAATCAAGGCAGCTCTGAAGGCCGCCGCCAACTCTGATCAATGGAAGGGAATCCTCGGATACACTGAAGATGAAGTCGTATCTACCGACTTCCTGGGAGACACTCATTCCTCCATTTTCGACGCAAAGGCCGGAATCTCTCTTTCACCGACTTTCGTCAAGCTCGTCGCCTGGTACGACAACGAGTACGGCTACAGCAATCGCGTCGTTGACCTCATCAAGTACATGAACACGAAGGGATAAGTTCATCGCCGTCACGTATCGACTTCTCGAGTGCCGTATTTGAAGCATGAATTGACCGAAAGCGGGGACGAATCAGGAAAATCATTCAGAATGACTTGGTTGTTGGTGTCCCTGCTTTGAGTTGCTCTTTCATAGAAGCCCCGTGGGCATTCTTAGTTCATAACGGTGATCAAGCTGTGTCGATGACGAAAATTCGATTTTAACTGAGTGTCAATAAATTACACGATTTTCCTAGCTGAGGCTAAAAGAGCTGTTGAGTCATCTCTTCCAAGTTTGATGTAGAGGAAATCCGATAAAAATGGTCAGCTCTGAAATCGGATGAGTGATCATCACTTCCGCAGCATAACAACAGACTGTCGGAGCCGTGATATTATATAGTGAGGGATTCCATGAAGCTATGGGATCTGCGTGAGTTGTTTTTCCTTTGATGGTGGAACTCTCCACCACATAACATGATAATGATGGAGGAAAAGTATGTTAGCAATCTTCTCTGATGAGCTTCAGGAAAGCTGACGACCCGAGCGTCGAGAATCAGACCGTGGATCCGATCAGACACCTAAGAATCGATGAAAGACTATCGTCGACTCGCTGAATCGGAACCCGGCACCACATCTACATCGAAACATCTGAAAGAGTGTTTGCTCAAGCGGGTCACACGTCACTCCGCTTCTAAACATTCGAAAAAATCGAGAATATTGCTCTTCAATCTCATCCAGTAGGGGCTCTTCTATGATTTCCACCATTCATCATCCGCATGTTCGTCAAACTTGCAATTTGATTCACGATCTTAGTTGACCAACGAAGAGGGCATCCGCGCGAAATTCGGGCGCACGTGCTCTACGTCAGAGACCTCGTTCAAGGTCGCGAGCGAAAGGGATCTCTGATCTCTTGCGCAGGATATGCGCTCGCTGAGACTGCACTCCTATCAATAAGACGAGTTCCCCCTCTTTCCGTCTAACAAACTCTGCGACTGGATCGCGCATCGCGAGCATCCAGCACGCGTACCACAAACGTGTCACAAGCGAGCCACATTCACTCCGTTGCTCGGCCCTTTCCGCTCGGTCAGCATTGAGCGAACTCACTGAGCCGCGTTCCGATCTTTGAGGCCTCATTTTCAGGATACAACGCACACAAGCCCGGATTTTCACGGATAATTCTTATAGATCACTTCCTGCCGCTCTTCAGGAGTGAGGAATGATCTTTCTGAGCGAGTTCACGCCAAGGGCTTCTCGAAAGTTGCAGTTTTTCTCGTGATGAACAGCGAGCCGCAGGGCGTCGCTTCATGCTATGGGAGCTGCCGACGAACACATTCAGGTTAAGATCGTACTTCACAGGATCATTTCTGTAGTCGATCTAACGTATCCGCTTGCCGGATTCGTACACCCTGAAGCCTCGATGATGCGTCGAGGGTGTAAGCCTGAGCGTGAAGCTGGTTTGGAATGAGCTCTCTAGCTCAGTCCTCTCCTTGAAGATCGTTCGAACCTGGCAACAGGTGAGATGGCTTGCACTCAGTCTGAGCGGTTTCAGCCCAAATCAAAAGCCCTAAAATCATAAAATGTACTCATAAAAACTTCCTTGAACTCGAGCGACACAAACCGCTTGGTTCCAATGAAGTTTTAACAAATCACGGTGTCGTGAGATCAAGAAATTGGTGCAGTTTGCATCCTTGGATTGAATGATGGTGTTCGATAAGCTGAGCTGATAATCTACTTCCTGAAAGCCTGCATGGTCACGCAGCGTACCATGACTCGAGCGTACTATGATACTTAGATACAAGGTTCCCACTTTCCTTGCCGAATTCAGAGAGCATTTTTACGACGGATGTCGCCTGATGTACCATACATTGCTCTGAGGGCGGAGCTGCGGAGTTTAACGATTTCGTCCTTGAATCGGCCGACCTCGACGAGAATCATTTCTGCTTCAATTTTTGGATCATATGTACATCAGCGGTCAGGGTTTAGGTCTCGTCCTGCGAATCAACTCATTCAAGGCAAACCTGCCCCCAGATATGAAAAGCTGCTCTCGCGATCAGTTGCGCCAGGTCGCAATCAAAAGTGTATCGCTCCATGTGTCCATTCGCCAGCTAATTTAGGAGCAAGTTTCAGCTGAGAAATCCGTGATTGTCATCATCCAAAACTAAAAATAAGCGTCTTTATGACGTCATCGTGTTTCGAATCCATTTTGAAAAAGACTTTCTTGCGAATCCCACGTCTGGACCGCGAATGGCAACCGACGGAGCCCACAGATATCATCGGTCACCGTTTCCGGACTCTGTTCTGAGTCATGCACCGATAACCATTTGAAATTCATCGCTTTTTGTTCTTGCCTGTACGGCAGAACGTAGAAAACATGCGGTCGCTACCACAGTGGTTGCCATTTATGGCAAACACATTGATACTGCGGCAATCGACGAGCACTTCGTTGCGACACCGCTGATCCTCGCCTGTTTGGCTTACAATACCAGCGAGAACTGGAGACTGGTCCTGAAAGTCGATTCCACCTGAGGAACAATGTGAACATCAATACCGGGTCTATTACGATGATTATTGCCGCTCAAAGGTCCGGGTGAATTTAAATGAGGAACCCGCCTCTTTTGACTTCGTATTCTAGAAAAGGACCGAAGCCGTTGTCTGTACTGTTGACTCACTGCGTGCGTGGTTACACCGCCGCCGCCGCCGTTTTTGCCGGTGTCGGTGGTCGTTGCTTGTCCACCCTCCTCCTCATGGCGAGGGCCGCTCGAGGAACCGATTGTCTGTCAGTCAGTCGACCAAGTCAGAAGCGCAGCGGATACTTCAGCGGTAGGCAGTCAGTTTTAGAACAACACGATCGAGGTAAGTCATGGTTTTTTTTTCTTTGACAGTGTTCGTTTTCGGCATCCTAGCATGCAAGTTGAGTTGCTCCGATCATCGATGTCGAACTCCTGTCGTGTCGAGTCGGGGTTGTCTATTTCCGCGCCACTTTTTGGAACATGCGCGAACTTTGCTTTGTTGAACGAGGAATCGCGACAGATCGTTGCTAATTCCTGAGTGGCATCGTAGAAGATGTCATTACAGCGATCTCGCGAAAACTCCTCAGTCCGTTCAGATTTCCCGCGGAATATTGTGGCGGTTTTTGAGCTCCATGCATCCACGAGAAAAGTGTAATCGGCTTCTCGCATGGCCTTCTCCGGAAATTTTCTGTATTGCATTTTTGGTTCTGTTCTTGCTCACAGCTAAAGAAATCGTCGCACACCCACTCGCGGATTGACTGACAGATAGAACAAACCATGAGGCGAGTCGTCGATATGCTTCCGGTCAGAAAACGTGAATCCTTTGATGGTTCGTCGAGTTTTAACTTTTTCGGGAGAATCATTCTTAGGCCTGTACTGAGTCTGCCTTGAGAACTTGAGAGGCTAAACGACATGAAGTGAACTCTTTTGACTAATTTCATCCGGAATATATTGAATACACGGTTAAGATCGACACCGACGAATCGGAACGGTATGCGGTCACGGGAATTCGAACCGCGAAAAGACCAACAGCGGTCGCTGGAGTGTCTTCTGGCAATCTCAGGTTGTATTGTAACACTGGAACATCCCACGTAGCACGCCGTGGACTTCCTTTTCGAAGACAGCTCCGTTCGTCGAATTTTGTGTCTTCGTCGCCTCATTCTTGGAAAAAGCTGCGTGAGAATGTAGTCTCTTGGGCTGATGCAATAGTCGTAACTTTTTCCAGTTTTGAATTCGAGGCTTTGGAATGTCTCAAAGACCGCCATTTTTTTCGTGGATTCATTATCGTCCAGCTCTTCTTTGTCAGAACCAAGTGTTCATGGAATGAAACGAACCCAAAGGCTCGAAGGAGTCGCCTTTCCAAATGAGTCTTCAGTAGACTTTGAGAACAATGCTTGAAGTTTGGAAGCATTGCGCTCCCCATGAGCGCTCCTTCAAAAAAAAAAACTGAAAGGTGTGTTTTTTTGCGTTATTTCACGTCTGCCGAAGAATCATAATAAAAACATGGAGCGTTTCCTCTGAGAAGAGACAGAAAGCGGACTCGCCCTGACCTGTTGAGGCCAACCTCCACCCACCCTCCCGACCACCCGGCGGACCAACGAACAAGCCTATGACAGAGGAATGTGAGCCAACCAGTAAATTGCTCCAGGAAAGCTTTCGCGAACAATTTCCTTTTCGTCGACGAGAGGACAGCCACGCCCTAGTGTACACCTCCGTCGACCCAGAGTGAGTTCAGCTGTCCTCAGGCGACTACTTGACTTATGATCCCCCGACGAGAACATTGCGCTCCGGTTCTCTCATCAATGAGCAGAATTGAATCACAAGAGCAGTCGTGACGATCACTCTCCGTAGAGTTCTCTGATCGCAACGGGTTATCTTCGAGACGGAAAAGGACGTCCAGCAGACTTCTTGGCGCCGATCCCGGAGTGACGTCCTGAGTCGCTACGGTCTCAATTCGCCGGCTTACTTACCCAGGCGTTCAAGAGTGCGACGTCACAACGGCGCGCCGCGGCGTCTTGCGCTGAAATCAGAGCACTGCTCGAGACGAGGGTCTGGAATGGCTTGAAATGAATTTGGAAGGACACTGCCCCCCCCCCCCTCCCCCTCCTGAGAACGACAGGAGGTCGAGCGAGAATCAGATCGCCGTATGGGGCGATTGCCTTCCCGTGTCACAAAGATTTCATCTAGACATTTGGCCTCTTTACCAATCCCGCCTACCCATTCCAAATTAGGAACCTCGTGTTTTGATAAATTCTCCGCGCGTACGCTGACCCGTATACGACGCATTTTCGCTCGAGCTTCGCTCGGCCTCGTTTCGCCTAGACGAACCCTACACTGGAACGAACGGCGGCAAACTTTTACGAGTCGAACCCCGAGCTAATCTTGTGCCGCGTGGATCGCTCGTTCCTCTGACCTTGGAAGCACTCCACGAGCGAGCCTTGTTTCACCGAAACTTTCGGCGCAATAAAATGACCCATGTGGCTCTGTGACTACACTGCCCTCTGATCATCGCATTCTCGTTCTTCGTACCCGTGGTACTTACGGTGGGACATCGAGCAACGGGCTGCATAATTCACCGTGAAATCTGCCGGCAGCCAAGCCTTCTCGATGTGTCGATACGTTTTGTTTTGCCATCAGACTCCTTAGTTATCAAGCGTTCATTGAGCTTTAGGCTCTTGTTTGGTTTCCTCTTGAAAAATGAAAGAAAAAAGAAATAGCAAAGGCTGGAGTCAAAATTTACGACCGATGAGAATTTCTTCGTTGGAAAATCCGTGGATCGACGCTGCGATGCAATTAGTAGATTTGATCGAAATCTGTCGCATCGTGACGTTACGAATTCGTGTGTGAACAATTCGAAAAAAAACATCGTTCGAAATATCCGCATTATCTGCGCGTACTCGCGGTGAAGCCGAGAGCTCTTTCTACACTAATGCCCCTTGAACGGAGCAATGTCCCGATATTGTTTCGCTCCCGAGCTTTCGGAAATCGCGACCGTCTTTTCCATTGAAAATGGAGCAATATTCTGTCGTCGCGCTAGAGAAACCGAGAAGTGTGTTGCGTTTGTGGTGAACCAACCAATCAAAGGTACCTTGATTTCTGTTGCAGTTAAATCACAATGGCTCCTGAACGCCGGCTCCCCATTTCTCGAACAGAGCTTTCGATTCTGGACAACGAGTTCTCGAATGTCCGCGAAAGATTTGAGCAGGAAATGCGCAGAATGGAGGATGAGATGGATAGGTTTCGCACCCAGCTAAGGGACCACGATCACGACGTATTCTCGAAGGGGCCCACTAGCCAGGCGAGGACATACCTAGACCTCAACTCGCCTCTGATTCAGGAGACGGCTAACGGACGAGAGATTAAGCTTCGTTTCGACGTCAGCAACTACGCTCCGGAGGAGATTGTTGTCAAGACTGTCGACAACAAGCTTTTTGTGCACGCCAAGCACGAAGAGAAAAGCGACACCAAGAGCGTATTCCGCGAGTACAAGAGAGACTTCATGCTTCCGAAAGGTAAGCCTCATTGACTCGGAGCCTTTTTTTATTCATATTTTACTCTTCTCTCCGGAATAGGAACACAAGAGGACAGCAGTCAACATCTTCCGATTGATTTCAGGAGTGAGTCCTGAACGCATCACGTCTTCGTTGTCACGAGATGGAGTACTGACAATCATGGCACCGCTTCCCGCTATCGAGGAAGCTCGCGGAGAAAAAATGATTCCCATAGCTCACCACTGAAAGGTCAAGTGGTTGTCATGGGGAAATCATCCCGATTCGGCCTTCGTGGAGCGACAGAACTGCGGAAATTCTAAATGCATGCAATAAGGCAAATCAATCACTGTCCGATGTATCGCGAGTTCTCCAGAACACTGTTAACGCTAGATTTGTCGAGTATTGGGTCATTCACGATTGCGTCGCTAAAGTTCATGTCGCTCTGTTAAGCTTTTGTGAAACATTGTAAATTCTGTTTTGAGTTTGTAGAAGTACCGCATCCAAGTCCGAAGAAATATTTCTCTGATCGTGCCTTATATTCAACGAACATACGCAGTCGCAGCTACGGGTGTGGATGAACGAAACCGCAGTTTTCGTATCATTGTTTCTTATGATCACAAGACGGCGTAGTGCGAAACGTTGTTGTCGTTCTTCTGAACTGCTTCATACATTCGAAACATGAGACTATCTCATTTGTCAGGCAATTGTCCGCAAATCTTAAATCTGAAACTCGAACCAAACAATGAGAATAAATACTTAACAAATGTCACAAGTAATTTCACGACCCTTTCTGCTCTCTTTCGGACACCGCGTTCGTAATCTCACGGCGCATCGTTCTGATTTGTATATTGAGAGTCTCTGAAATGTGAGTATTTGGGGAAACGAATTTCCGATAGAACGAACTTGATGTTTTTAGTTTGATCGGGCTGTCATAGCGTATGATGTAGATAGACTCTCCTTATGGTGAATTTTCGTGGCAACGAACAGATTCCTGCGGAGCTTTCACTCTATTTCAGAATATTTCAGAAATGATGTGGACACTGCATCAGCGATAGGATTCCCAGGTGTACATTACCCGGGTTTGATTAAGACAAGACCACCCTGTTTTCATTTCCGAATTTGGAGAATGATGTTCTCACTCCTCTTGAAGTGAAGCCCGAGAATGATGAATGGAAGGGGCAGAGATCGCCGGTGAGGCCCGATGAGTGAAGTCTGAGAATGATGATTGGAAGGGGCAGAGATCCCCAGTGAAGCATCGGAAGAATGCTGAGATCGAGGTGCTGAATGCCCCGTGGTCAGGTCAGGTATTGACATTGCGACAGAAACTATGAGCAAGAGTCGAATGCGTGAGCGTATTCGAGATGAGCTCGAGGAGAGCCGTGAGCGACGTTGAGGAGGTAGGGCTCGGGGCAGTGGCATGGCAGTGACAGGGGCTTTCGCTATGGTGGCACCGGGGATAAGCAGGACTCGGCGGAGGCATTTCACTCACCACACGCACGGTGGTCAGTCTCAGACTTGAAATCAGTCTTGAACATCGTACGTGGCCGGAGGAGAACCCGGTGGTTGGAAAGAGATCCTCGTGCGTTGAGGAGAAGACTCTCGACCATGGAACTGGCTCGAGTAAAAGAGCTAGAAAGCAAGGTTCAACCGCCCATAAACTCTAAGTTCGAAGACTCTCACCGGAGGGCCCAAAAGTGAACAGTGCACCAGCGGAGAGAGCTATAAGGACGATACGTGGAAATTTGTAGAAATCCCAGGAGCGAGTGTTGGAAACCGAGTCGGTGCCGAGCATCGAGGCTCACATGGAGTGCTAGCAGCACACAGCCAGGATGAAGGACCGTGTCTGCCATCGAAATATATAATATTTGTTCCGATATTTCCGTTTCTAACCCGTATAGTTAAGTAGTCTTTGGTTTCACAGAATGACCCTAGACAGTTTTCCGTGCTCCAGACTCAAAGTCCGACGGCATTGAGAGGACTCGGTGGGAAAAGCGGCAAAAACAATGTAAGGCTTCCTTTCGACCATTGGAGGAAGAGGCAAGAAAAAATGCAAAGGCAGGAAAAGAGGGCGAAGAGATTCCGCAATAACAATCGAAGACGACAAGATTCGGCCGATGTCGTGGTCATGAGCAAGGGAGGGTGTTGGAAGTGCGCATGACCACGCTGCATGCTTCGTTATCCAATCGGCCTATAAGAGACACATCGCCTCGGAATGAACTAACTTCGTCCGTTTTTGGTCTTCTGGACTCCGCCAGCACGATTTTCGTCGAAATATGTACAGGTCGAAAGTTCCAGATGCAGCAATCGGAGACGGTACAAAAAATAGAACACGGGTATTTGTCAGAGTCGATACGAATTTATTTAACGTATATAGTATGTATATATTTGTATGCTTTCCTTGATTCTTCTTTCTCGATGATCAGAACATGCCTTCTCATGAACGGATTTTTTTCCTCGTGAAAAATTTCTTACGCTCGACATCGCAAGTCTGTAGCTCAAGCCATTTACAAGGATACTACAATGAGCGAAGACGAATGAGGGTGATCGATGAGGACGCGTGGTTTGGAATTCGTGTGTGATCCACTAAACACTTTAATTAAAACAGACCAACGTTTCCAACTGATGGCACCGGTAGACAGCGTCCTTATCAGTCTATCGGAATCCAGTTATGAGCACTTTTTTCCTCTCGCGTCCAGCGAAGCCTCACAGCTCCTCCGGCGCGTCCCAATCGGTATAATGTCTCCGACGACCTCTGCAAGGAGCAAATATGAATGGGTTAATCTTTGGAAGACAGGTCACGACCGAAGCCCTGCGGCTTATGAAGAACAATCAAGGAAGGCAGCCAACACAACAAATGAAATCAAGACAACACAAGGTGAAGATGCTCTAAAGTGAACCCAATACTCCATGGGATGATGTAGCAATACCGCGAACACCACTTCCGAATGCCGGAAGCGACGTGATTGAACACGCAGAAACCAAATCTCGACCAAGTTCCAAGTCTGCAGCCCCGTAAACTACACTCGTTACAGACTAGCGAGTGCACTCCAAGCATTGGTTTGATGTCCAAATACGAAATCCCACCCAGGCTCCACGAGATCATGGAGCCAAACTCATGGAACGAATCATTCGGAAAAGATAGCGAGTATTCCGTTTCGATGGAACAGAACCAGGAGAGCAAAGAAGACGGTCACGAACTATTGGACAGGCATTTGATCCAAGCAACTTGCCTTAGATTATTTAGAACAAATCAAACTCAGGAGGAACGTCCAAATCGTGGTAGGCTACAACAGGCCGGGGGTCGCGAATGCCCCTGAAAAATACAACCGGTTTTCTTTGAGCAACGAATCCCTATCGGCCTAATCTTTGAGCCCGGTTTTTCCCAATATATTGCGGAGGTTATTTCACTCTACGCGAAAACACTCCGGCCTGTGTGTTGCTTAAAGCAAAGCCGTATGATCGACTGCTGAATATGACTCCGAATCAGGCTACTAGTGTAGCAAATAACGTAACACAGATCCTTTTCTATTCATCGGAGTAACACCGCAGCGAATCAGAAGAAAGATGAAGATACCACGCACCTAGGACCGCCTCCTCCTCCTCCGTAACCACCTCGCTTGTTTCCGCCGTGACGGTACGGTTCTGGCGGCGGATAGCCTCTGACGGGATAGTTCGGATGGCCATACCCGGGGCGTTGAGGGTAGCCGTAAGGACTAGGCCCGTTATAGTGACCATAGGGGCCCAATGTCATGGATTCAGGGCCGTGGTTTGTTGCGCCCACGTTGGCGGAAGTGCGAGGCCTGTTTGAGGGATGCTCGGGTAACGAGGGCCGTTTGGGGTCCATAATGTAGTTATTGAAATATATAGCCTGGAAAGAAAGAGGTCATGGATGAGCTCCTGAAGGCCGGAGAGAAACCCAAATGATTGATTATTATCGTTCAGATCAGATTATCGAAGTCTCTTTAAACTACGAAGAATGAGGCTCTCAATAATTTCTTCAATCCTCCTCACATCTTTCTTGACTTCGTCGATTTTCTCGCCGTGTCGGTTCTGGATGTGCTTGTGGACGAATTCAGGGGCTTTGAACTTCTTCCCAGAGAGGGGACACAAAAACTTGTCTTTGTCGAGTTGCTCGCAATTAGCGGTCATGAACTTTTCGACTTCTTCGGCTTCGTTTTTGAGTCCAAGTTTCTTCGCGTCATCGAGCGGCACGGGACGAGCAGGTTCCACGAACACAGAGCACTTCTGCGAGAAGTTTGTGACATAGTCTTCGATTTCTTGCGGTGAGACGAACGATGTGGGCATGCTGCCTCGGGCATGGATGATTCCGCAACGGTTTGGCATTTCGTCTTCGTTCTGATACTCGCTGTGGGCGTAGTAGTCCATGGAATGAACGACGCGAAGGTACAGTAGAAGACGGTCTAGAACTTTGGTAAGCTCTTCGTCTTTCTCGAGTGAGTTGCCGTTTTCGGTCTTGCCATCCTCGATGTCCTTTCCGCCGAGCAGTTCTTCCTCTTCAGCACTGGCTTCTTCTATGAGGTAATCCGTGATGTTCGCGAGCAGAGGGTTTTTTGACTCGTCGCCTCTCATGTGAAGCTCTCTCTGCGTATCCAGGTTCTGAATGATCTTTGCCGCTAACTTAATATCCGACTTCATCACCTGCTTGGCGGCTGTGATACCGTTCACCGAACGAACTCGACGCGTGAGATCTCTGTTGAGAATTGCGCCAAGCTCAGTGTCACGAAGCTGAAATGAAACATTGTTAACTTATAGGATGAGATCGACTTTCTTCTTCTCTGAGTAAGACAGGGTGACTGGCCGAGGTGGTGCTCTGTACTCACCCGAATATTATTTAGCTTCCAGCATATTTCCTTCGTGTTAACGTTGCGTTCAAATGTGACCCATCCTCTCCGCGCGAATTTCTTCTCTAATTGGGGATCAGCGAGGGCGACTCGGAGGAATCCGTTGTAGTTCTTGCACATGGCCTCTACTTCCTGTTTTGTTATCGCTGGAGACAATGTCCGCAGAAAGATTGACGATGTCCGGTGCAGATGACGCGGTCTCTTGATGGATTCTTTCTCTTGGCTATCAGTTGTGTTCTCTTCGTCTCGTTTTTCCTTTTCCTCGTCAATTTCTCCGGATTTTTTGCCAGTGTCTGCATCCATCGGTGCCTCTCCATCATCGCTAGACCACGAATCTTTTTGCTTCGGAGAGCTCTTTTCCTCCTCCGTTTCTTTCGCTTCTTGACTCTCATCGCCATTCTTCGATTCGTCAGAACCTTCAGATGGTTTCGATTTCTCGGCCGTCTCCGGTGAGCTAACTTTGTACACCTCAGATGATTCTTCTATGTCTGGCTTTTTCGCTGATTCCACCCTGGAAAAATACGCCAAGTGTTCACCGAAGATTCCAGAAATGAGATTCGACCACCGAGTACCGAAAGAAGGCCCAATGGACTCACCTCAACGGTTCCAAGACCTGGGGAATAATTTCTCCCTCGGGTTCATCAAGAGCTTTCAAATCTTCTTCGTCACCACCTTCTAGGAAGATCGCCACTGTGTCCATAAGACGAATGATGACATCATTGTTGCTGTCGACGTCTAGCGCAACGTTGTCGAGCAAGCCCATATCTCGGATCTTCTCGTAAACTTCGAGTCTTTTTTGTATGTTGGCCTGTGCTTCTTCCTTTCGTTTGCTGCATTCATCCGGATGGTATTTCACGCGGAACCTGTGCGAGAAAGCTTTCAGTGTTCGCTCTTGAAGAAACAACAGACACTCGCGTAGCTGACTTCGTGCCTCAGAGCTCCTTTCAACTGATTCAATTTCGTCTTCTGGCAAAACGCTCGTTTTCTTCCGACTTGTATTAGTCTGTCTGTTTGCAACGCCTCCACTGAGCCTCAACTCAAAAGACGAAATGTTTCATATGCGTGGAAAAGGCGGCTTCCTCAATCTCCAGCATGATAAACATCATCAACTTTGAGAGAAAAAAACTAGTGAGCGGTCGCTGAATATTTTACTCTTACCCATAAACTGAATGTGATGAAATCACCACCCGTGATTGGGACTAAAAGCCTATACCAGTCGAGCTTAAGGCTCGCTGCAGAAAATCTAGGGTTATGCTTTGCGCGCATACCCGTGCCTAAACAGTGAACACATTTCCAAGGGTGAAGTTGGCCGACAAGCTCTGCGTCAAATGAGTCCATCCTGAAAGTTTTTCGTTATTTTTTTTGCCGATTTTAGAGAGACGACCGCATTGGTGACGGATCGTATCGTGCAGTCGATTGAACTTGACACCCTCGACCGGCCGCCGAATCACACTGTCGACAACCCAGTTGGACAAAGGCATACATGGGATTGCTTCACATCGCTTGCGCCTCGCCTCTAAATTATGGCGTTTCGATAAGTTTTTCCCCTCTGAAGCCGAGAAGAAACTCCAACCCATAACTGAAGAAAGTTCCGTCATCGAGAGAACTATCTTCAGAGGACAACTCAGGAGAAGCGCAGGTTCTTGCGCGAACGAGCTTCGAACGAAAGCGAATACTCGGCGATTGTTGAACGTGCCTCGAAGAAGAAATTCGAAAGAGAGACAATAGAATAGCCGGATTCCTGAGCGTCCCCCAAATGTATGCGCATTTTTTCCGAAAGTGCAAATGTGCCGGTCAACGTTTCTTGCGACGCGACGGTCGGGATCAGGTTTCGGGAATCCCCTCGTAATGTGATCTTCGAGCTCGGAAAACTACTGACCATTCTTCGTCTTTGTGATTTTTGAAGAATTCCTCTAGTTGTTGACGCTTGAAGTCGGTTTTGTAGTCGGCGTATTTCTTCACAGCATCCTGGTCGTCGATACAATCGTCCTGACTGCTGAGGAACTGTTTGAATGTCATCATGGCCGGTTGGCTGAGGCCCTGATCGGAATCGAATCGACTTCTCTTCATTGGCGGTGAAACGTCCCGTCCGCCTCGCAAAGGACTATACGCGCGTCTACGTTCGTAATCTCTGCCGTATTCGCGTCCACCACGATTGTAGTTATCTCTGAATTAGAAAGAAAGGTTGGATTACAGTTCTATTGAGCGAAATTTCGCGATGGACGCGAGTAGGTCTCGAAATGGGAGGAATGCAGCTGAGATCACTGCGAAGAGAGAAGACGAAGTTCTGGAAACGAGCGAAACCTCTCATATTCGCGACGGTCCCGGTAATCGTTTCGTTCTCGGGTGAATTTATCCCGGCGTCGCCGATCGAATTCATCATCGCTGTCTGCCATTCTCTCTGAAATAGAGGTTTGAAATTAATTTGGATTAATCCAATTAGAAAATTCCGGGGAAATCCTTCAATGAGTCCGAGAGAATCTAGAACCAAAGATTAAGGCCGAACAATAAACAGTTCTGAACGCGAATCAGGCGAGCAAGTGTTTGTACGCACAGCTCATTCTTCTCGGTTTCGATTCAGAGGACGGTGTCTCTGCGTTTGATTCACCGTTTTGACTGGCCCTCTGACTCACTGGTTCGGTCAGGAAACCAACGAGGAAATCACTACATAGAACAGCTCTCAAACGGAGATGAATAAACAAATATTCACATCTGGTAGCGACCGGGTGTCCAACCAACGAATATCGCCGGGATCGGATTGAACGAATTCTACCGCTTCATACTTACATCTAGAAGAACGAAAGATTTATCTCTCAAATCCGGTTCACATTAACACAAGCCTTCAAAACAGCCGACCAGTAGCGTTCCTACGGAACGGGAACGCGCCTGAGAAGGTGGTGAAAATGTTTCCGATCCTCGAAAACATCGCGGCGCCGGCGATGATGATGATCTTTGCTGCTCGCGGCGTCGGCTCCGAGGCGGCTCACGGGCGGTGCTTGCGAATCCGTGTACTCGTCATCAGAATTAGGTTCCCACGAGATTCTGTTTTCATACGTCGATATACGATATACGCGATGTCAAAATTCATCCCGGTGCCGTGCCTGGGAATAACCAAAGAAAGCGTGTGTCTTCAAGAGGAGGCAGGGGAAGAGGACAGACTCGGTGTCTCGAGTCGATGCAGAAGTGTGGGGCTCGAGCTTTTGCACTTTTCTCGGTAGCAAGAGACATTCCCTTGAAAGCGGAGACGTTCAGAACGTTATCTTACGATCAGAACGCAAACTCTCACCTGATCAAAATGAGCGATTCTCCCAGATCGGAATAAGGACGGTTCAAGCCTTCAGTTCAAGGGCTCCTCGGCGTCAACAGCGACGTAGAACGTTATTTTCACTGAATTGATTCCGGTGATCTAACATTTGCCGAGAGGGACAGCGCTCATCTTTGCACACTAATGGATGATTCGCGACAATGTGGGATAAATTGGAGACATACCCATACGGAGCAGGAAACAGTCAAACGGGGTTCGACAAGGATATCAAGTCTTAGAGACGAAGGCCGGAAAAACAGACCAGAGGAGCCAAAGCGTTCGAAGATTTCCTGTTTGAACTACCAACAGTCTCACAATCGAGCCCTTGAACGTTGCGAATCAGATCAAAGGCCATCGCCGAGAAATCCGAAATCAGAGGAAAGATGCTGAACATCCTCAAATCGATTCTCCAACCAAACAGCCTCCTCATTGACAACGGAGCAGATCTGACAGACCAATCACCCAACATAGAAGAAAGGTTCAGGAGGACTCAAGCTCCCCAATAATGTTTGCCCTGTTCATCAATGGCCTACACAAGAGACTCGAACGGCGAAAAAAAAAAGCACACACTAGCGAGAATGTGTGCAGACCGACGCAGATGTATCGCATCGGATGACGTGGACGCGATACAAAGTGCACTCTCGGCTCTCACGATCTGGTGTGACTAGAACTAGATTGCCGTCAACACTTCGAAAACCAAAGCGTTCAAGTTCCGGAAAGCAGAAGTGCTCGGGGAGAAGAAGCCGTACATCAATCGCACAGAAATCGAATTCGTCACAAACTTCAAATAACTATGAATCACGTTGCAGCCGGCGCTCGGCTCCAGCGAACATGTGACCCAACTCCTGGCCACAACAACGACCGCCATAATTTGCCTCGGGGATCTGCAGAGAATTCCCCTAACACTGGCAATGAGAATCTTCAAGACGAAATTCATGCTCACAATCCGAAGCGGAATGTCAACGATAGCATCCAATCTCGCCAAGACCACCATGTCCTGAAAGCGAACCTCAGACTCGACAAATACACATCGAACACGTTCGTACTCGCTCTGGTGGAAAACACTCTGCGAAGCTAGGGTATAGATTCAACGAGAAGGCATGGATCGTGTACAGTGAAAACCTTCCCTTCAAGAGACTCATTGTCAGACCCAAAATGAAGACGGGGCCAGCGTTCGTCGGAGAAACATGGAGCAACGCCAACCAGGAAAACAGAGCCTACATATGCCGGACCACAAACCACGGCTACCATCACAAAAGTCACAGAGAAGACTTCTCTGAGGCAGCGTCAGATTTGTGCACATGTGAATGTGATCAGTACGATCGTCAGAGATTAGTACGCTTAGTACGATCACTTTTATTGTGAAGGTTTGAGTAGTCTGAGAGAATGTTATGGGAACCCTTGACCCAAAATGAGCCGGACGGGGAAGAGAGGACGGAAGATTATTCCAATCCGTGGGAGATGAGCTCACGGTACATGAGTCGAAACTTTGTTAGTGTCGTTGGCTTCCTCCGCTGGTTCTGTTGATTCGAAAATTGAGATGTTTGGCCGAATGAAATGAATAACAAATCCTGGTTGAAGCGATAGTTGACTAGATAGATTTTATTGCATTAGAATTCAAAGCGGCTGTGAGTTCAAGTTAGAATCGGTCGACCTGTAGAACAAAGCGTCGGTCGACCTAATAAATGAGAATTCAATACAGTGATTAATTTTGGGAACTCATCCGGTGGTGTTCACAAATTTTTCTGTATTGATGAACTTTTCCGTACTTCTCGATGTCAACCGTCGGTAAAATACTGAATACATTGTATAACGTCTCAAAATGCTTTAGAAAGATTTAAAAATAATCATTGTGGAAATGGTTAATGACATCAGTGTTATCAACGATTGTCGTCGTCGTCTTGAAATGCGGTACATGGAATCTTGTGACTTAGTTGGCAGTAAAGAGGGCCCAGCACTTCCAATATGAATGGTTTGAAATCGGAAAGTGCATTTCCTCTCCAGCAATCCATCGATGACCGGGAATTTAGCTTTCATCTGAAATATTTCCTTCCGTCTCTCAGGGATATGAAGCGTCTTCTGTGAAGATGCTGTTTTTGTGCAACAGCTTTGCGTTAAAATCAGTGCAAATGATATCATGCTGAAATGCATCTAGTCGATTAGGAGTCAGGGGCAGATCTGTGAAGGCCCTGCAACTTTTCCTATGCCACCAAAATGCTGGTCTTGAGAACCGGGAATTCGAAGCTCCGTGTGTCAGAAGTAAACTCTCACGGATTGTCCAAATATATGCTCACGATCACGCTTGGAAATGGATTGAAATTATAGCAGTGGTGCATGACAAGGATTTCCTTCTCTTCGGTAAGCAGAGGAAACGTCGGAAAGTCCTTTTTATGATTTCGTCTACACATTTGAATGTTCGTTCGCACTTCTTTGCGATGTCACCCTTCTGGTCATCGCCGCTGACTCGGTCCGTTTGGGGGGGACGTCATCTCCAGAACTCGGGATCCGGTTGACGATCAAGAAGGAGGTCAGAATGAGTATCAGCTGAAAATAATCAGGTTCTCCGTCATTGAATTCCGGATAACATTTCTCGAGATGGATTGAGTGCCTTCTCATTGATTCGGACGGATGTTTATAGATCTCATTTGGATCACCTGTAGGACGAGGGCCAACACGCAGAGCAACCCGAGAATCAGTCCGTGTTTCATGATGAAATCCTGCAGAACTTCGACGCAACCCTGCGGCGCAATATTTGCCTCGATTTAGGCTCCCATCCGGCAATACGCGTGATATTATAATGTTTATCACGAGACTGGTGGGACTACGACGAACTCACCTCTTGACTTCGGTACATGTTGTAGTACCTATCATTGTGATAGCAACTGGTCGGTATTGGTACATTTCTCTCGATGTAGTCGATGTCGCCCCTGGCTCCACAGCAATGCATCTAGAGAAGAGTGTCAATTCAATGAATCAAAACCCTGACAAGATGTCAAGTTTTCTTCGCGGAGCTCAGACGTTCCGCGCGGATTTCTGCGGTCGTTCGGTGATCAAACGATCACGCGCCCTGAGTTCGTGGTAAACGCGTCACTCGCCCGGATCCAAGTCAACTACGCGAAATCGTGCAAAAGGGAACAGACTTCCCAACTTCTCTTCAGATGAATGAAATATATATAGCTTTTGAGTATGAGCAGAGTCCGGAGAAATATTCGTGATTTGGTGTGAATTCGCACGGGTATCAGAGCGGCAAACGGCGAAAGAAAATCTCATAAATGGAGAACGGCGCGGCGTGGCAAAATCGTTCGTCATCTCTTTGACGGTGTGAACACACAAGACTGATTGATCACGGGATTGGAGAGGAAATTCATTGGAAAATTCACTCTCGGCATTCCATGTAGTCACCATAGATCGCGGAGAGCTCGTGGCTCACGCAACATGTACTACTCATGTATCAAAGAATTCCAAGCGGTGCTCTCGTATAATGAGAAAATCGTTGGATCGACACCCAGTCGTTTGTCAGCCTCACTTTTGACACAACATTCTTAGTTTCGGGACACGGCTTCTTTCCGAGCGGTCTTATCATTCCCTAATGTATTGCACTGTGAATTTTCGCGCAAGCCGAGTTCTTATTTCGCGCGAATAAGCGTCACAGTCTGTATAGTACGGCATTGAGCCTTTCGAATTTCATTCCTTAAAGTTGCTGACAACGGAAAATGAATCGAAAAAACATTTTCACGCGCGCAGTAGTTGTTACCGAGATCAGACTCCAAGTTGATGATGACAGAGAGGGCGAGCTGCTCCGTATGGGCCGGTGCCCTTCAAAACTTCTCGAAATCGAAGTCAGATGGCCTTTTCAAAATTGAAGTACGAAGCAGTCGGTGCAAATTCAGAGAGAAGTTGAGTCGATTGAGTAATCGCTGCGTCAACAAGGAGGATTCCGTTGGGATCGAGAGCTCTGGTAAGGACTGTTTCACGAAAAAATTGCCGTGCCACTTGTCACGACAGTGGATGTTTACTAGTTTTCAAGGCTGAAGCGCCAACTGTGATCGGTAGCGTCAGATCCGGAGGCTCTTGTCGGGCAACGGCGCATACCTCCATTCGTCATCGATTCCCAATCCTTTCAATGAGCTTCTGAGCGAAGGTTCAAGACAGTTTTCCCGAATTTCCGAGTGAGGTTCAACCCAAGTTAACCTTTCAGTCATCTCGTCGGTGTGATATCAGAATGAGTATCTCGCGTTCCAAGCGTGCTCCTGAGATGGAATTTCCAGCTGGAGGAAAAAAGTGCGGATGCGACTTTTTACAAGCAATCGATGAAACTTGTGTTTTGCACTCTCCCAGAAATTGCGACGTCGACAAAAGTTTCTACGCAGTTAGGATGAATGAACGACTCAGCGCGATCAAAGCAGAAAAACCTGAATCGATGCGAGTCCGCCGACGGCCTCCCGAGCACGCTATGCTCAGGTGAAGCATCACTCAACGTAGCTGTTATAAAATCGTTTTCGAACATGTTTGCCTACATCGCGCTTCGTCCTACATAGATGAGAATCTGTTCTTGCAATATTTATCGTTGGATGAACGTCACCTCATACAGTGAGTTTCCGAGAAAATCTGCGGAATTCACTGTTTTCGAAGGTTCCTCTCAACTCTGCTCAGAAGCAAGACTCAAGGTACCGAGCAAGGAATGGCTCCGTGGAGCTTCGCACACGTAAACACCGCAGCGAGATCGACGGCGGCCTTGTTATGTGAGAGCATTTTTCTGTCGATTTTGGCGGAAATCACGGTGTCTGGTAAAATGGTCAAAACCCTGACTCATCAACAAAGGCTGCGGAACTGACGATAATGTACGGGATCGTGATTCTGCTGATTCACCTCGTGCCTTAGCCTGTTTTACTCACCGAATGTTCAATGAAAGTTAGCACATTCCGATTGAAGCTCCAGTCGTCATCGTTGTTGTAGATGGCCACACCGGTAGCGTACTGTCGGATCACCCGGTTGATCATGTCGTTCAGCCGTCCCTGGAGCTGTGAAATTCCGAAACGATGTAAATTCAGCAATCGATCTCAAGTCCTCTCGAAAATCTAATCGGACCCCGCAGAACAAATGTCCGGAGCTCTTGCAGTTGATTGATTTCAACACCGAATAAAATCTCTACTTTGAGCGTCCAGAGATCGAACATTATTCTTCCAAAGCAGGGATCTTCAATCGGCGAAATGTCACTTTCGAGCAAATTCGTAAGTTGGATGCGGCAAGGAAAGAGCTCTCGCTCCGAATCTTTTGAGATCGAGAGAGGGAACAACGCGGAAAGTTCAGTAAAATATTACTTACTGTACTGCCTTTCTTGTGATACCACGCCAGTATGCAAGCCGCGATTTCCAGAATCATCACGCAGATCAGGAGCACAGCGAACTGACGGGGAAAAAAATTGTCGCCTCATCACAAAATAAATCCCCTTCCGGAATGAATACAATTATCTTCTGGCGCCCCGAAGAGCTCGAAACTCTCTCCCTCAAGACAGTCCGGGTTCCAGCCCTTCAAGCAGGAAAGAGGACGTCGGAACTCACCGAGAGGACCATGGGTTTACTTTTGATGCTGACACTGATGCAACCGAAGATGCCGATGACCAGGATGGCCGCACCGATCACGATGACCAAAATCGATGCATTCTGCAGAGGTCCCAGATGCTGAAGGGATTTGAGTCCTCTCAGACGAATATCGCTCACGAGGAGCGCTCCCAGAATGATGATTGCCACACCGATGAGCTGTTCGATTGAACGATCCTTGGTTATCCCAGTCTATCATGCATAAGATTTGCTCGTTTGTCTGCCGCTAACTTCCTCATGTAATTCGCAGGTAATGAGTATTCGTGCGTAATCCGTTGGATGGACATTGCCGTAAATTAGAAGAGACATAGTCTGCCTGCTATGCCATTCGTCGCGTTTACGTCTTGGGAATCGAGAACAACTCGAGATATCTCAAACCTGAGTCACAAGCGGCACGATTCGAAGAGGGATTTGTAGCCTTTGTTCTCAGAGCTACACGAGAGCGCGAGTAGCCGTCACCACAACCGTAACGTTTTCTCCCAATTAGGTAAAATACGATTTCTAAATCGTGCGGAAATCACTAGATGGAGACTATCTAGTTCAAAAGTGTGAAACAAGGGTCAATAGAGTCAATCTCAAAATCTCGCTCCGTAAGACTATACTGACCCACATAATGCAGGTGAGCCCCATGTGAAGGAGCTCGACGCAGCCTGCCTTTGAACGAGGTTCTTCATTACTCATCGGATTCTTCCTGAGAAGTCGGTGATCCTCGGGCTCTGTAAGCACGAAGATATCATTCCATGAATGTCGCTCACTTTTGTTCACTCGACTCACCGAACCTTCCAGGTTGAACAAGGTTTGCCTTCCGTAAATAAGCACAACACGAAACACAGTAAAGCGATTGCAACGGAACGAAAGAACTTCAAGTTCTGTCAACATACCCTCTTCTCTTTCCTTCCGTGTGGCTTCGTACATTTTGCCCTTAGCGTGAGGTACCTTCGTTCTAAGTAATCCTGAATGTTCCTCTTGTTTAGGTGGATACTCTTCAAAAGAGTCGCCTTCCCTTTCCGACATGGGCGTCTCCAAATTTCCAACGCGATATTTCGCCAAAGGCTTCGTCTACCTGTTGCTGCTCCTTCTCCTGGGACGGCTGCTGACAATCTTGCAGTCGTCTGTTCCGCCGTCAGTGGTACCGTTGGTCGCGAAACGAGTACGGTCGCCTCAATCAGCTCCTAACTTGGGTACCACAATCGGTCTCACAATCGGGAATAGCTGCTGGCGAGCACAGACCGCTAACAGAAATTCGATAGTCACCTGCTAACACGAGTCCAGTTCGCGCGCGCAGTGGACGCCGGACGTCACACGCAGTGTGGAATAGCTGAGCTTGGAGCCAGTCTGCCCTGCTCAACGACGATGTTTACGATGTTGCTCGGCTACGAAGTGTAGGAGAGAAGCCGTCGAGAGATCCGCAGCTCGCCTACCGGCCTCAGTTTGCGGTGAGGCAAGCTGAAAGCATCGCTCAGAATAATCCTGCAACAGGCTGCGCGTTTCCAGACAAAGCGCTCTGATCAAGGATGATTCCACGGCTCATTCTATTGCGCGACCATGATCCACGTCAGAGGGAGGCGATCGAGTTTTCTGTAACACTTGCACTCAAGAGAGAGAGTCGAGAATGGTTTGCGAGGAGTGCGCGGCAACACGGGATCCCTCGGGTTCTCACTAGTCTTGGTTTCATGAAGGCGCGTCGCCTGAAAGTTGAGCCTTCTGGAATACTCTATGCTTTCTACTTGTGCGCATAGTGCGAGAACACAAGCTGCGAAAAAGGAGGGAATTGAAGAATTCCGGCTCTGATGACCGAACAAATGAAGCCGTGACTGTCGGTCTATTCCAGCGTTTTCGCCACGAGAAAATCTTGGAAACAAACAACGCGAAACCATCCGATCGGTAGCATCGTTCCCGATTTTTCACAAAAATCATTAGAGTCGGTTACGAGGGGGTGTTATGGTCTCGGATCTACAGGACGTTCGCGGCTCATCTGCCAGGCAAACGAACTATCGATTTGCGCTTGCCTGGGTCTCGCGACAATGATCGAGTTTGATCAGAGTTTTATTCTGTTTACTGCTGCGGAGATAGTTCATCATAATCAAGGGTCCTCTGCAACCTTTTTGAATACACGAGTGTTTTGCTCCTTTAGGAGCTTTAGGATGCCCGCTTCGGTAATTTTCGCATCAATCCCTCAGCTGTCTCCAAATTGGTCTGATTGAAATAAAAGACATGGTTGGGTATTTCTGCTAGCGTGACTGCCACGTTCACCGGTGTTCAGAAAGGTGCTTTCGTCTTTTAGTTCCTTTAAGGCACGCTTTCGAGATTTCTGTCCAAGTCCGTATTTGTAAGAGCGAGTGTGTGTTTGCGTTCGCGAGCGTAGTTGTGATATTTGGCTGAGTCAAGCTTATCTGGGACTCTGTCCGGCCCGTGTTACTCGAGTCTACGAACACAAGTTGCCGCTAACAAGAAAGAATCTTAGATTAAAGTCGCCTCGACTTAGAGCCACGCCTAGATGAGCAGTAAAATCAACAATACGTCATAAAATCGCCACTCGACTCGAGAAACTGTTTCCACGCTGTGTCATTCTACGGATGGATCTCATGAGGAAACGCAACTTCCGTAAACGACTGCCCGTCAGCAATCGCTGAAACACACGGATGGATGCCTTAAAAAACCGAAGCGAAGTCGAAGGCAGTCGTCTCGAACTTCCGTCCAATGGAGTCTCTGTTATCGTCCCATCCGATGCTGACCCTGAAGTATGCGAATCTAAGTCCTGAATTTTTGTCCAATCAGAAAGGCCCAATTCCGATCATTTGTAGCTAAATCCACCGCTTACATAACGGGCTCAGCAAGTTTGACGCGAGATCGATTATCATCGTCCCGTCTCTCTAAGTTGTTCCCCAAGCCTTTCGGTCGTTCCTGGCGAATGCAAGGGAGGCTCATAGGTAGGAAGCAAGTCAGAGCTTCACACATCTCGGGAGTCCTCTTCAAAATAATTATTCAGGAGACAAAAGGTGGATCTTGACATAGATTCCGAGGTATCCAATCTAGGATGTTATAAACGTGATTCTTTACAGGAGTCATGCGAGTTCTTCTTCCCAGTCCAGGGAAGACCCAGATGTTCAAGGTCGGAAGACTCCGCTCCCGTCGAAACATTCCCTCGCGGGTCTCCTCAGAGTGGCAACCAGCACCTATGATGTTAAATATCATGGCGAGTGTACCTCTACTTCCGAGGCGATCCCTCTGTAAGCAAACCCGATACTTCCCTGAGAGCTTCAAAGAGACGCGTTAAAGCGGACCGAGCATCGTGGGAGATCCTTGGACTTGGAAAGAAAATAGCCATCTCAGAAAATCGATGTAGAGGTGAGTGGGATGCGTACAAGCGCATCGAGCGCTTCTTCTATAGCTGCTTCCGCCGACTTTTACGAGAGCGAATCTTGTCTTCTCGATTCAATATTCTCAATAGATCTGAATTCATACTGCGTTTTTTTTTTGTTCCGAACTGCACATGACGATGCTTCAGTATCGGACGATTACGGATAACCGAATGAAAGACGATCAGCATCTTCATTTCTCGAGCCGAATGTCAAATACTTCGCTCGCTTGTATTATTACTCGTGTCTCCCGATTTTGCAGTCTGTAATTCTTTTCGATTCATTTCGACAATAGTTTCGAAGTATGCAGCCTGGGCGACTGAATCTGCGGAATAATTCAATTCGAACTCACCACAGAATCGCCCGACGAATGAGAGCAGATCTATTTCACCGCAAGATATTCGTGAAAATCGCAAGCGCTGCCAGAAGAGCAACGAGTGATACTCTAATTCATCACAACAGACGGGAGAGAACTAGGAAAGAACGAGGGAGACGGCCGAGAGAAAAGGACGCTTATTGATGATCACGGAAATATTGCGCCATTCTCTCTCGAGAAGTGCTGTCGGACTCAATAACAGCTCAGGATTGTTTTTCCCACAATCCCAGAATTCCAAATATGCGAAGGCGAAGCTCATGATCAAGGTCGCTGCTAATTTTCGTCGACACCCATTCATGGAACAAAAACTCACAAAAAAGAACGAATCTACTCGTGACAGCTTTTTAGCGATTTCGTTGTAATTACCGGTCTACATACATAGGATAAAGACTCTCCGGGTCTGGATTGTGCCTTCCGTTCGCGAAATTCGTACGTGGGAATAGCGAGCCAACGCACGATATTCTTCCAGAGAATCGGATGAGTTGTTGCTTCTTCCTGTTCCCGGTTTTCCTGTTTGCCGTCGTGAGGGGTCTCAAGGCATGACATGATTTATATCAGAAAACAGTCTGAGTCTTGATATCACTCGAATCTTTCTCGAGCGGCGAAAATACACAAGTCGATCGAGGGACGAGAACCTTGGATCTGGATGTTATACATATGTATCAAATATCCGCGGAACATGTGCAAGTCGAGAAAACCTTGGAGGAAAAGCCTCTCGGAAGAGCTGTATGCCCTCAACGACTTCACTGATAGAGCGCACTCTCAAACATCACATCTTCGTGAGTGAAACGCTCCAACTCACCCACTGGATAACTTTGGTTTATCCGTAATTGCAAAATCAAAACCGCAGATCTCTCATTGATCGCAAGTCGCATGGATCTTCCTTCTGAGTCTGCAACGACTGAGAATAACCTTGACTGGAGGACGTGACGGCGAACGCAATGGTTTGCATCCCAAGCGGTGGTGCTCGTAGGTCGGCAACCGCCTCGAGATCCAGCCCGGTTTCCTCATTCGGACCCAAGCGGAGAGGCATATCTGACACCTTATCCTGTACCGGCAGAGATCATTAGTACCGTCATCCTCTCAATTCATGAGCAATGTCATGAGATTCGATTCCCTCTCGTTTCGGGCTTTTTCGTTTGATGATTCCAGTTTTCCTCCCGGAAGAGCGATTTCTTGCTGTTTCCCCCGAATGATGGCCGATTGGATCATGTCGGATAGAATAGCATCTGCATCACAGATCAAAAAGGAGGAGTAGTTTTCGAAAGAGCACTCCTCGATAAATAAGACGCTTCGCATAACCGGAATATGAGCATGCAAAGAGACGGACAGCAAAGATGTCGAAGAAGATCCCCGGAGCTCCAACTCAAAGCCTTGTACATGGAAGCAACAGAGAACCCGAATTCTCTGCGAATGTGAGCCGAGAGAAGATCGCCGTTCTCTGTGATCTCGCTCTTCTGCCATCCTCGCGGGGAGATTCGAATCTGGTACCGAAAACATAAAACTTCGATGTACTTTGTCGTCTGCTCACGTTGTCTGAAGCAGAAGCGCCTCACGATTCCGAGCCGCTGTGGGAGTTTCTCAATAAGTTCTCATCTTCAGTTGATTGTAAATACCACCAGTGTCAACTTTGAGGTGAGTTCCAATAGTTCGCGAATCATGGTGGGCAGTGCACACCTCCAAGAATATGTCGGAATCTCGATTCTGGGCGCTCGTAATCAGTGGCGGGAAACTCTTGAGATAGTTGACTCGATAGAATACCATGACGATTATGCGTAAGATGTAGAATGAGGCCTCTTTTTGTATTATTCTCGGTCGGGTTCAAAATTCATTGAGGTCTTTTGAGGATTTCAATAAGGAAAAGGATCGTGATGAAATTAGGATCACGGCCTTTCACTTCTCAACACGATAGATTCTTGTGGATAGATTTTACATGTTTCGATTGTAAATCGATCGATTCGTCCGAATAGTGAGTTACACCTCCGGGTTCGAGACCTGAAACGGTAGCGAATGGACTGGAATCTCTTCCGGACACCCGGCAACGGTCTCGGTCGATCTCCACAAAAATTCCTCCGTGTTCTCAAATAAACCGATATCATTTTCAGAGACTTGCATCACATGATAAGCCGAAAAATGACTCCTCCTCGTGGACCCATGCCTCCTCCTCAGTCGATTGCCGAACACCTCCAGGGAATAATGCAACTTATCGAAGACTTCCACCGGTTATCTCAAGAGAAAGAATACGCCGACGTAGAATTTGTAGTCGGAAAGGAAGATACAAGAGTTCTCGCTCACAGCTTGATATTACGGAATCGGTAAGTAATCTTGGGCATTCTGCTGAATTCTGCGCATCTAACGGGAATGAAGATTCCCTTGTGATATGAAAATTGTTATTTAGGTTCTTTCACTTCATTCTCAGGTGCGTGAATTTCAATAAACTCAAACAAAGCTACGGATCGCAAGCGCCAAACTCCACGAAAATGACGGTGCTGGTCATGCCCGATGTGAAAGTGGACGAGTTCCGATCGGTCATCCAGTATATTTACACGGGAAAGATTCATCTGCATCCAGCAATAGTATTCGAAGTCCTGTCCTTAGCTCACGAATTCGGAATTTCAGAGCTAAAATTAGCTTGCGAGGATCATATCATGTCTGCGATGACAAACGATAACGCGTGCGTGTTCCTCAAGTCGGCACTCCAAGTCGGGGGTCAATCGGAAAGATTCAAAGAAGAAAACGCTGTTTTCGTCGATAAATGCACGACGTTCATTTGTGAAAAAGCAGCCGAGTGCCTGAAAACGCCTGCGTTTCTCCAACTCACGAAAGAAGCTGTCATACATTTGGTCTCGTCGGACTACCTCTGTATGAAAGAAGACGACGTGTGGAGAGCGGTGATCAATTGGGCAAAGCATCGAGCCGGAGTCACCTCGAACGCTGACCAGTGGACCGAAGAAGAACGGCAGTTGGTTGGTCAGTTTCTGAAAGGCGTCATCGATCACGTTCGCATTCTGCTGATCAACTCGCAGGTGTACGCCGACGAAGTTGAGCCGACGCGTCTTGTTTCCATGGAGCTGAGTTTGGAGCGATACAGAAACGCAGCTTTACAAAAGAATATTCAAGCGGAGGCTCGATACTTGAAGCCTCGCGCGTCCGAAAGACTCTTCCAAGGATCCCTCCTGCTGTCTGGGCCGAATTTACCTCTGCAGCAACAGCTGAACGAATGGTTTGGGAACAAAAACCAGGTTTGGCGACTTCTACACCGAGCGTCGAACCACGGTCATAAGGCGCAGGCTTTCCACGGAGACTGCGACGATGTATCTCCACTTTTCGTCGTCGTTCTTGGACCATCGGGTCAATTGTGTGGCGGCTTCACCGATGTTCCATTTGCGCGAACCAACGGACGCAAAAGCAAATACTCAGCCAGTGAGAACGCTTTTTTGTTCTCGCTGGTGAACGCTGCGAATCTTCCACCGACTCGATTCGATATCCAAAAGAAGATGTTCGCCATACTTTCTCATGCCAACTTCGGGCCAATTTTCGGGGCAGGCGCCGATCTCTCCATCGCGGATATGTGTAATGGTAATATGGAGAGTTACTCAAATTTGCCGCACACATACGGAGGTGAAGGTGCCTGTTGTACATTGCTCATGGGCGACTACAATTTCACAGTTATAGACTACGAAGTTTTCACGTTAGCCCAGTTTTGAAATTCCCTACCAGCTGTTAATGAGGCATCAAAGTTCCCACGGGGAATCAGTTACCACATAGCTCCGCCAAATCGAAGTCGGGAACCAACCAGTCCTGAGGCATCCTGTCAGAACCGGAGCTGCTTGATCCTGGTCCCTGAGAGAAGAAACGGTGTGTTTAATGCCTTCCTCTGAACGTGATGCCAATCCGCGTTTGTGGATCGCCGTTTCCGGCTCATCTGTTAAAAAATGTGTACATAAAATTGACGAAGCAGAATTGATACCCATGAATAGCCATGAATACCATGAAATAGCCGGAGTCGAACAAGACGTTCTCCTCAAACCTGCGTTTACAGCCATAAGCGTGGTGTTTTCTTGCGATTAACTGCTCGCGATAACTCGCTTTTTTATGCGGTTTTCCAGACCACAAAAACGCATTTTTTTCAAATCGCGGTCATTTTCAACACCTACTAGGAATGTCGACGAGTGCAGGAAATAGAGACAGTGCGCCAGCTCAAAAAAAGGTTAAATTGTGTGAATGTGATGATATCCGATAAAAACTGTAATGAAATTTTCCGAATGCCCTTCCTTATTTTTCCTCGAAGTGATATCAGTCATCGAATGAATTATCAGAGCTAGTGACCCACTATTGATTCCAAACATAGCTACATGCATGCGTTCAGTGGAAGCGACGAATCCAGTGCACAAGTTCTGATTCTCATTACCCTATTGATAGAAGTTCGGATCTTGAATTGTCAAAATTATGGAAGCAATTCAACCCATATCGAGCGTCGGATCGCAATGAGTTTGTGACCATTTGATAAGACCGGATCGAGCGCGGGGTCTTATCAGTACTTTCAAAGATTGGGAGAAAGAGGAAAACACAGCTGGGGTTGAAATTAACCGTCATTCCATTGTTAACCACTGATTTCTTTTAATTGTAAGAATTGTGTATAAATAATTGCACCTCCTAGTAACAATGTCACAGGACAATGACGAGCTCGCAGTATATGTTTCAAACACGCACTGGTCACATTCAACTTAAAAAATGGTGCGTGTTAGCACATTGCTCTAATCTCATTATCAAACGACAAATCTACAATATGTGCAGAGCTTGGCCACCTTCCAGTGTCCTCTTGGCTCTTTCGTGTAAGATGCACTATTCTCTGCGTCCGCCAACTGCAAAGATCTCCTCACATTCAGGACATCAATCAGATTACAGCGAATAAATAAACATTCTATATTCACATTTCTCGACATCTACGACGTTCGTCGCAGCTGTCAAGATTTCTGGAATCGATCCGATGATCCATACTTGTTGCTGATGAACAATACTGATGAATACGTGGCACGTTCCTTGGTCAACAACATTCAGAAAACTTTCTCCACGCTGGATGCAGAATTGAAAATGGCGAACCGAAGATTTCCCATGGGGAACTCCCGAACTCTGATTCACTCCGGGACTTTCTCACTTCTTGCTTTTGGTGTAAATTCGAGCAGTTTTAGGACATTCTTGACCCCAGAAGTCATTCTCGTTTTTTTCTTCTGATCTTTTCGATCATCGATTCCGCCAGAGGGCCGCTTTTCGTCGCCACTC
This sequence comes from Neoseiulus cucumeris, assembly GCA_021527715.1. Classification (NCBI taxonomy): domain Eukaryota; kingdom Metazoa; phylum Arthropoda; class Arachnida; order Mesostigmata; family Phytoseiidae; genus Neoseiulus; species Neoseiulus cucumeris. The sequence goes on from JAJSRV010000007.1 coordinate 114,458, forward strand.
GTCCGTATATCCGGCTGCTTTTCACCTTGAAGTACCTGTAAAATAAAAGGGCGTCAGTCGGACCAACATGGGTTCGCTCGGAGTCGCCAGACTCCGGTATTTTCAGGCTGCGAAGGAGCACAAGGTCAGCCTGTTCGAACAAAACTGCGTCTGGGGAGCAAGAAACAAGTGAGTCCTACCTCATTATCGATCGGGGTGTCACGAACTCGTTGGGAACGATGCCGTCGACTCCGCTCTCGAAGAAGTAGAAAAGAGGGAACCAGATTCGTGTACGTTTCGAATCCATTTGCATGAGGGCGCGGTTGTTGGCGAGTGTGTGGTAGTAAAGGAACAGACGAGTCGAGATGTAGAATGCGACAAAAACGTCGATCGAGTAATGCTCGTGAGCCGCCAAGATGAAGAAGATTCCAAACAGGTTGACCACCCACGAGAACGTATGCAAGTAATAATAGCTCCGTGGTGAGTATTCCGTGATGAAGAAATTCAGCAATGTTAGAACCGTTGTGTGGCCTGAAAACATGTAGTCGCCACATGTCCTGACACCTTGTATCAGCATGCCGCCTCCCTGCAATCGGAAATACGAATTTCATAATCCTTCTTCCTCTGTGTAATCTTTCCTTGTCCCACCTCCAGGCCATCTGGACCCACACTTCCGACTTGCAGTCTGAGTCCGAGCATCATTTGGGGGAAGCTCATTTGTAAGCGTAACGAGCAATCGTCAGTAGGAACGGGAAACGGAAATCGACAAACCTGCCATATTTGGAAGGCCTGCGTCAATTTTTGCCAAATATCCCCGGGTGTTCTCGCCCTGCACTCGAGATGCTTCCCAGGCACCGATAGTGATGTGATCAACATGGTGACACACCTGGAAAACAAAAAATAATGAATGAACGCACGCACTTTTCCAAGAACGAAGCCTAACTCGAAAAGCCGAAACTCACCTCAACAGGAAGACTGATCCAAATAAGGAGAATTGGCGCCTCAAGAGTATGAACCGGTGTCTATGAAAAACGAGAATCCCCAACCAGATGACGAAAAGAACGACGCCGGCGAGCTCGCACATGGCGAACGCCCATGGAATGTGAGGTACATTATCCAGAAAAATGTCCGGCAACGGGGGATACGTTTCCATCGAAGGAACTCGATCATGGACGACTACCATAACGAATGAAGTGACTGCAGTTACGGCGAAGAAGTAAGCCATGGCCACGACAGTTTTCCAAATCTCTGGTTTGAACCTTGAGAGGAAACGATGGGTGAGGTCGACATATTTGGAAGGATAAAAAAGCAGGACAATGGGCGAACTTCGAACGATTTTTTCCTGACTCACCTCCTTCTCTTCGTCCCGTCCACCGTTGTAGTCTCATCATCATTTTCGAACGAGAATATGGAAGTCGTATCACTGTGAGCGTCCTCGTCGAGATTCTCGTCCGTGTCGTTTGAATCGTCCGAGATAATTCTCTCGAATCGCTTCTGACGATCCTGCCGTGATGAGCACAGAGAGCGTCTACAGAAGAAAACATCGTGAGTGCTCCGTTACGCGAACTTCGTTCCAAATTGTTCATAAGAAGTTCAATGAATTCAGGATACACTTTCGTGTTCGGTTTGTTTTAATGAATTTCATTCTCGCAGCTTCCACAACTATTCCATTTGCGATTTGTTGCCCTCTGAATATAGGGCAGGCACACGGGGAGAATCTTGAAGGATTACAGCGGCGAGAAATCGAGAGGTAACACCTGTGTTCCCTATCCTCATCCGATTACACACAATTCGGGATTTCTGACTAACCTATGAGCACCACCGGCTAAGTGGTGACCGTAGAGTGCTTTGAGTTCTTTTATTTGGCTGGAGAGCACTTTGATATCGCCAAGGCAAGGCAATCCCATTGGCGGATTCCTTAAATCCTGCTCTTCGAGCTGTAGAAGGGCTTTCCCCGTAATCTTATGCCTCTCAAACGTTTCCTTCAGTTCTTCATATCCCACGCTTGACAACCACTGTCCGACCTGAAATTGAGGAAATATTTCAACAATGTTTTTTCCTGAAGTCTGAATCACAGAATCAAGTTTCTCGTTCTCGCATCACGCAGAGAAACGATTTTGCAAGTGACGTGCTCGAGTTTGATTATTTGCAGTAAATCTGTGAGAATCAATTTATCAAAAAGGAGGTGTTTCTCGTCGTCGAATGCCTCAAGGATCTTAACCGCTCTGGATCAAGTGATCGACTCGAAGAAAGCGCGATTTCGTACCGTGTTGGGAGTGTGTGATTAGAAATATAGTGATTGTCATCAGAATCCAGTAAATTGGAACAAATCCAGATCAAGATACTGACGTAATCTCTCCGCCTTCAGTTGCGTCTATCGCGTGACTTGTAGTCTCTCAGCTTGAGGACCAAGAGGATGCTTCAGTCACCGACCCTTCCTATGCACCCGATTTCATCAGAAATCTGTCTGATTTCATCGGAAGTGCCATCAATATGACTCAATTTTCGGAATTGCCCAGCTCTTTGCATTCAGGCGGGCTGTATCACCTGGTGCCTTGTTTTGTCAAATTCGACCCTCTTCGTCCCGTTAGGTTTGCTATTCGAAAACTCAAAAATCATCATGTGTGGGGAATTCGAGCGAACGGAAAAAAAGGGATTTCACCCCATGGGATTTCTGCGGAGATCTTCAAGCCAGTGAGGCTCACAATAGCCAGATCAGCTCGCACGAAATCTAGGATGTGACGACTGCAAGAAACTCCTTCGAAATGAGCGACGAGGACTCATATGTATTGACTCGCGTATCATAACTGCGCTATTTCCCGCGAAATGGGGTTTTCCTCATCTCACGTGCGGCGTTTTCCAGAGGAAACTTCACGCATGAGGTCCGAAGAAGATCGCGCACCGTTTATACTCTGACGTCGGGTAAAACAAATGAGAACTCATTACTTCAGAATCTGAGAGCATATTGTCAACTATGGAACGAATTCAAATTGATCGGAGAAAAGTGACAGTCATGCAGAATCCACACCTGGCTCGCAGATGCTTGTTCTGGAATGCGCAATTCTCATTCTGAACAGCCTGCGCGATTAGAAATAATACAACAAGGAGCTCGCTCATTGGATTCCTGGAGGGCGAGCATCGATATTTCATCAAACGTTCAAGAGTTTTACCTCGTTGATGGTCCAGAACTCAGGTGGACCGTGCGGGGAAGTATCGGTCATCTCCATGTCGTACGTCAGAACTTCCTTGCCACGCCTCCACAGATATGACAGATATCAGAACATAATTTGACACACACTGCGAGGGAACTATCTTATCTGCTCCGACCGGTTAGCGTAAGTCTTCTCGAAACCACAGAACCTGATCGAGACGACGTTCTCCGGCCTAGCGGCGCCTCTGCGTTTGGCACGGGAGACTGTCGTCTGCGGCAAAATAGCCAGGATGTGGCGCTGGAAGTGATCAAAAGCATCATTTCCCACTTCCTCCTCTCATACACGCGATTCCCGACAATGGAGGTGGAGGGGAACGGCTCCCCTTGCGGGCCACACGTGGAGGGATCTCAAGCATCTGTTCCACAGGAACAAGAGAAGCTGATGACGGAAAATGACCGAACACTCTTCAGGTTCTTCTAACTTGGGTGATACTCAGTTGCAGACGACTCATTCCAGGATAATGATGATGATTTTTGCCGATCGGGAGACAGAAATTCAGACTTTCCCTTCCGAGCCGACAAAAAGGTTGCAAGGTGGTGTCCGAAGATGCAGGAGTTTGCTCGGGGTTCGACGTCTCTTACGATGATAATCGAAAGGACGCATCCGCGAAGAACGATCCGCCATCAGCTGGAAGAAGAGGTTTGGGTTTCGGTGCCCCCGATTGTTGGCCCCGAGAGTTCTGCAGTACACCCTGGATGCGTCACTGGTGTCATCACATTGCAAACGAGAAAGATGTAAAAGATGCGGTCCGACTCACTGTGCAGCGCAATGTCTCCGTTGTGAGCTACGGAAGACGTCTGAATTTTTCCTTCCCTCCTACCCTTCAATCGCATGACTGACGACTGAGGACCAAGATGAACTTAGGGAGGACGAACAACCCGCGGGGATTCGAAAGCTCGTGTGACCATCGGTAGAACCTGAGGAGAACGCGGTATCATGGAGAACCCTGTGGAACGCGGGAAAAACCGTCTCCGTGACATCTTAGGTTGGGATCGCTGAATCACTTGTGGTATCTTTTGTTATGTTGCGCGGTTTCACGAAGGAATATGATCCCAGCAAACGAACTTCAGTCGAATCAGTGAATCGTGACTGACACGATAAGAGCATCGGCCTCTCGCGACGGACAAGCCAGCTATTTGGCAGTAGCCCTACCTGGGCTGCGTGCGTCCCTGCACGGAAGTGATGCTCCTGAGCCGCCCGACATTCGACCCATGACACGCTTGAGATCATCATCAACAGCGCGGAGGTCTCTATTCCATCGGAAACATTTCTGTTGTCGTCGCGAGATCGAATTTTTCTGTATGCCATAGTTCCATCGGCCTGTTCCACGTTTACCCATCCCTCCGTATCATCTCATACATGTCTATCTCATTATGAATAGCCTTGTTGCTTCAGAAAGCTGTCTGCTATGGACGCGTGTTTACCAACAAGAGGATCGTGTGATGATAATGACGTTTTCCACTGCAGGCTTCATCTAACGGAGACTTGTTTTGAAAACTAATTGTGTTGTTGTTTTTTCGTTCCGAGAAACCGGCGACTATGTGATATCACGAGCGCCCTCAGTCAGACGGCAGGATGATGGCCTTGAAGTCGGGTCGCATCCGAGGAGGCCGACCTACGCAAAGACCTCAGAGGAAGGAGGCAGAGGAGATCAAACTCGACTTTGATGCTCCGCTCGAAACCAACCTCAATGAAATTCTTCAAAACATCGTCCAGAATACGCAGACATCCAGGGCGTACTTACTCCCGCTTGTGAAGCTTGCGCCGGTCATCTTGGACAGCTTCCACAGGAGGGACAATCGTTTAGGCTCGTGGACTTTGGTAAATGTTTATCGATGCGTAAGGCTTCTATTGGTCGCCGAAGAAACGGAGATCAGAGCGGAGGCCCTCCGAGCTCTACGGCACCTGACTGGATCAGAACGAACGTTCGACGTCTTATGTGAAGCACTGATACCGTCCCTGGTGGTGAAATCCTTGGATATTGTTCTTGACAACAAGGTGGAACGCTTACAGGCCCTCCGGCTCATGAGACGTTGCGCCGCCGTCGCGCCAATGAAATTCCCCCTCGAGTTCGTGCACTGTATTTTAGCTGTTGCCAGTGACGGACCACAAGAGAGAGATAATTTCGCAAAGGCATGTCTTGCCACATCGGCCGAGCTTTGCATCGCAAACCCGAGACTGTGGATCAGCTCCGGAGCTTTCACGACGATCGTCCGGAGTGTTTTGACTACGAACGTCAATGAAGCCAGAGCGGCGGAATCGCTTATCAGCACACTGATGTACCTTGTAAATGACCCCCAAACCAGGCATCTGGTCAATGCCGACCTTGTCCTTGAGTACCTGATCTCTCCATTCACCGACAGAAACTTCACGGTTCATCCCGACGATGAGTTGCACCAGCACGAGAGAGAAGTGAAAGCCCGAATAGCCCTTTGTTCTGTTTTACGCTCTTGGCCCGGTCTCATATACCTGTGCAGTGAGCAAAGCGGCTTGACCAAACTTATCGAACTCCTAAGACTGTCCGACACAGACACCCAAAGAGCCGTGATGGGTCTGTTTTTCGACCTGTTCTGTCTCCAAACCCCGGAGTGGACCACTGATTTTCGTATTGCCTTATTGGCTTCGGACGATAAAACGGGGCTTCAAAGAGGATGGCTACTTTTCGAAGGATTCGTCGCCGCCGAAGGACTGGATCTTATACCTCCGATTGCCAAAAGTGTGAATCTGTCCGCGTGTTACATGGGCATTCTACTTCAAGCTATGGTGATGCACGGTCTCCTCGACGCGGTCGCGCAAGCCACCGTCGGGGACGACGTGCAGGTTTCGATTCACGCGACAGTCTTGCTCGCGGAACTTCTGCACATTTGTAACCGGTATTTTCCTTTCGATGCGAGTCATATGTGCCACTTACTACCCGGTCTTATCGATGCTACAATGTCGCCAGACATGAACATCCGATTGAAAGCTATAACAGTCATCAACAGACTCGCGTATATTGAACAATTCAAGTGCGAAACGGTGGGGGTGGCTAATTCGCTCAACCTTGATCAACAATTGAAGTTCTGCAAGGAAGCCCGAAGTGGTCGGCTCATCGAAAGTCCCAAGTCGCCTCTGACATCTACTCCACTCAAAGCGGGTTCCCTGAAAGCAAAGAAGAAAACCAAGCGGAAAAGCAACTCACAAACTTCTAGTCTGGATAACCTGTTCCACAACTCTAACGTCTTCAGTGGTGATGATCATTACGATTGGGATATCGTTAAATGCCTCCTGAAAACTCCCGAGTTTGAAGAAGATCCTCAAGCGGTGAAATTTCTCGAACATCTGGTGGCATTATACCTGCCGTCTAACCGACGATTCTCCGCCATCGAGACTGAAAGAGAGCAGGCTCGGGCAATGTGCTCCACGCTGCTTATTCTGGCGGACTTTCTCTTGGAAAAGATGCCATCCAGCGGTCTCCTTTCCGACATCATGAACGATGTGTGCAGCTGTCTCCAGCAAATTCAAGGCGAAAATATTCCCCCAAACTCAGTTTTGTCGCCCGCAAAAGCTTCCTCGACGCTGGGGCAGGCGTATTTTCTACTCATCGGCAGGCTGACTGGCAGTTCCCTGGGACTCCATGTTCTCAAGCGAGCGACGATCTTCGAACAATTGACGAAACTTCTCACGGAAACCCCGAGCGCGTCGTCGTTGAACTACAATGATGTGTATATTAAGCTAGCTCTTTCACCCCTGAACTACACAAACCCTGGGCCTTGTCGGGAACTTTTCAAAAGAGTCATGTCACGGGTCGATCGCGAAAATAGGAACGAGACTTCGAAGCTCTACTGTGTTAATCTGTTGCGTATGTTGCTTCGCTGCCGTGTGGCTGATTTTTCGCGATGGGCCATCGAGCTCCTGGTCGATTGTCTGAACGATCAGAGTCCGGCTGTCAAGTACACATCGTACGAAGTTCTCAACGAAGCCTGCGATCTCAGTGAGAACCTCGACTCGCTGATCTCCATAGATCCCGAAATGAATACCAGCATTGAAGATCAGGCATGGATGCTCCAGGTAGGATCCAAGACATGACGGACGTTTGTTTTCAATGAATCATATAATATTCAAGTAATTTTTCCCATTCGAAGTCAGTAGGAACTTGAAGCGTTCTATCATGTGATTACATTTCTCTCAGGTGCGATACTACTCCCGCATCGAAGGAATAGTTCTCTTGGAGAGGAAAGGGATACTTGAGAGCGATTTGCGTCGTTGGATCACCCTAGGATCGCTGAAATACGTGAAATGGGTTGAGGACACCATAAATCAAAGCGTGAGTCGGCACCGAAGGAACCCTGATGGAAAATATGGCAGAAGATTCGGTGGGGAACACAAACTTCACCGGCTCCGACCTGCCTTCTGTCCGCCGCATCTGTTGGGTCAATTAGCTTCTCATGATCGAGGCATCGAAATCATCAAAGAGAATAACCTGGTTGAACCCTTGTGCGAAACCATCCAAAACGCTCATCTTGATACGCCGACCTGTGTCTTGTACGTCAAAGTAGCATTGTGGGGAATCGGGCATTTATGCAAAACAGCGCATGGGCTGAAACTTGCAGAAGAGTACAATGTTCTTCCGAAGATAGTAGAGCTCGCCGGCAATGCCGACGTGCTGGGAGTTCGGGGCACGGCGTTCTATTGTCTGTGTCTCGTTTCGGTGACCAGCGAAGGCTGTGATCTCCTCTCGGGTCTCGGTTGGGAGGGCGTTCGGCAATGCTTATCTCGGGGAGATCGCTACTTCAAGCGACGAGCAGAATCGGTTGACTCTGAATGGAGTCTGGATTCCTCGTGGACATCGATTCACGAGTTTCGCGACAGGGCAGGGAGCACCCGGGACTCTATATCCTTCGACGACATTTCCACCACCAGCGAGGATTTGATGCACACACACATAACTAGTCCACAGTCGAACTGGAGTTTTACGGATATGCGCAAAATGATGCATTGTTACACGAGTCAGACAGACGCTGCGGGTTACGGAACCTTGAAAATGCTTAGACCTAAGCGTCGCTACAGATCCATGGAACAGCCAGGTAAGTTCTTGCTTCAAGTTTCGTCATCACGTCGAACGTGTCCGATGAAGCCCGTAGCGTGGGTGTTTCTTTCCTCTTGAATACCAGTGTCAATTTTTGACAAAGCTCATGTTCATTTTTAGTGGCCGCTGCGGCAAGCCCCGAAATGCCGATCAAGGAAGAATCCGTCAGCATACCTTCCGTGCTCATCGGACTCGTCCTGCCTCGGCACATCAGCAGCATTTTCAATCGGAATTTCTTGCAACGACCGAAGCCGAACTCCGCGAGCGCTGAGATAGCAAAAGAAACTTTTGGCACCGTCCATAAGAAATCGACCTGTTTCCGATGCGGCGATTGGGAAGATGAGGCGATTTCTGAACGATTCCAGAGAGATTTCGGAGGCCCATCACAGAAAATCACCGCCCAGGACCGCGTACAAGTCCGTAACGACCTCCTGAAGTAAGTATGAGTTCAGGCAATCGTCAGAGTATTCCCATGTTAGAACTTTCGTGGATTCACATGTTTGAACCGTCATATCACAAGGAATCCATTTCTTCCAGGTATGTCATCAATCTTGCCGCGGTCTACCCCAATACAAACAACAAGGCCATCGAGCAGCTTCTGCTATCTATGAAACAGAAGCAACCCTGGGTCTTCGGTGACCTCTGCCTCTACTCAGACATGTGCCACTTGCTTCGGATATTCCAACTCAAGCAACCGTTTCGGAAATTTCTGCAAGAATTATTCATGGATGTAGAATTCGGCGAATTCAAACTCCGTGCTGAGGACATTCTCAAGAAAACATCACTCGTCACTATCGTCACCACCACAGAAACCATCAAGGAGGAAGAAATCGAGCATAGAGCTGACTCGGAAACTACATTAGACGAGAGTCAGGCGCCGGTCGAAAACGCTCCCGTCAATGTTGAAAAACCGGATACCGCCAAGGAAAACGGGCTCGAGGAAGGCCGAGCTGCAGATGTCGCGTCCGTGAACGAAAAGCTCGAGCCGCCTCGTTCTGAACCTGCGCCAGCCACTCGGAGTGAAACACAGCAAGTCAAAGAAGGTCTCGAGGACAGTTTGGAGCGAGCGTCGGTGCAGGAAACTTCATCGACACAAGAAGACAGTTCCAAAGAAGACAGTCTAGGTTCGACCAAAGCATCCACGGGACCTCAGGAACTGAATGGCGATACAAAGGAGAATGCCGGCAAACGGAGACGTCGCAGACGCAAGAGCCAAAGGATGGCAGCCGAGTAGTAAAGATTTCACAGGAAATTTCAGACACATTTGCAGCGATCGATTGAAGTACAAATGGCAGCCACTGCGAAAGTGAATTCAACGGTGTTGTACCGTTCTCAGAGGAGGCCCTGATATTCCAGGCGTGAGCAACTTGGACTGCTAGTGTCTTCCCTTTTGTTATAACGTGACCTAAAAATCATATATTTGTTCATCTCGTATAATTCCAGTTGAATGTTGGTTCAATTTTGATTCAAAAGCAATGCCCGGGGCTCCAACGAGTGAGTCAGTGGAGACGCGCCAGCGTTCCTGCCGCAATAATTCTAGAGGAGCCAATCGCTGTCACAAACCTTAGAGAATTACCTCGTAGACTCATTTTTTTCTTCTCCATCTGTGGATCATGTTGTTGAATGATAGATGAGTCCATCATTCAGCGGAAGAGTACACGGATTCAGTAGATACCATATACATCTTACAAAAGTTGAATATAAACTGGAATGAAGACCCGAGGCCAGAAGTGGTGAATAATTGGGCTGAACACAACAAACGGTAACGTGACCAATAGAAATAACTTCGATACCAGCGTGCAAAGAGCTACAAATGACTTCTTTGTTACATTATTATGGTATATGGAAGACCCTCCCTGTGACTTAGCGCTAGATTTTTGAATTTACGGCATTCGTTGAATTCAGCCCACTCCGATGTTGAAACAGAGTGGCTGGTCGTAGAGTCCATAGCTTTTGATGTTGAATTGAGGCTAGCACTCCGAGCTCTGAAGGTGAAAAAGAGCAAGAGGTGCGGACCATCTGAATATTGAATGTGAACAGAAAGAAAAATTGAAACAAAAGAGCGTTTATTTCTGCAGAAACCTCGCTTTTTTCCTCCAACATTGATGGGTTTTTCGAATTTGAAGGGGAATGGGGAGCCCAAGCGACACGACACTAAGATTTAGCGAGTTCAATTTCTTAGTCCTGTGACAGAAGTTATCTATTGAAGAGGTGGAAGAGTGGAAAGGATAAAATGAAATTGGTTGATCAAAGTTGCGTAAGCGAAAGATAGAAACAGTCCCCACGACCCTCAATGAGCAGGGTTTGCCAACCGAGATGGACCGAAACCACTGACGGGCCCTTCGATCCAAAATGCCGTGTATATTCTTTCTACGCGGAGATCGATCCTGCCCTGAAATCCGAGAGAATCAAGTCCAGCTCTGCATGAGTCCCGTTCCAACTCGCCGTATAAAACGGTTTTCGAAATCAAAGTTCGGAATACTTCGTTTCCCCTATTCTCACCATGTCTGCGTTGCCAAATCACGGGGTCAGATGTCAAATACTGAAGAGGTCGTTGAAATAGTTCCGGTGCTCCCGTCGAGGACAACCTCTTCTCCCGACACGAAGAGCTGGATCGCTCCATGGCACCCAACCACGCAGGGCAAGCCGTACTCTCGGGCCACCACGGCACCTGTGAATCGGATCGAGGAACGTATGACTTTAAAGACCGAAATTCATAGACGGTTTCGTTGATTACAAAGCCCGAATCCGATTTTGTATATGTAGATATTATATAGGTCTCCTCAAGGATGGGAACGCACCGTGAGAAATCAGACCCCCGAGTTCCGTCACGATACCACCCAGAAGAGGAAAGTAGGGGCTCCATCCAATATCTGTAGCGTAGGTTATCAAGATGTCGCCCTGAAATGGGTGAGGTTCATTGAGTATCTTTGAGGGAAAAACTTCCAGAGCAGTTGGGACAGGACATGAAGAGGTACCTCTTGTATTTGGTGTGCATCTTCCAGACGAGTCACAACTCTGGCCTTTGCAGTAATTCTTCCCTTGGAAACAGGCGTTCCCTTCATCGACTTTGCGCCTTTCACTGGGACCATTGGCGTTTGTTGTTTTCGGTTTATCTGAACAAGAGATGAATGGAATTGAGGTGACGGCTGTGCTCAATGATTTCTACCAGAAAATTTCCCAATAGTTCTCCCTCTCAAATTCGCTCACAGGAATGAATGGAGGACACGCAACATGCTCAGCATAAATATCTTGAGCTGCAACGATCGCGTTCTTCTTTCGGTTCATGGCGCGTACGATCAAACGAGGGTTTCTGGAAAAAAAATGACGTCGAAGTGCTTCCCTTGTTCTCAATGATGTTCGTCTTCCCTATATCCGCCGATAAATTTTGGAGAGCCCACCTGCTATCGATGAGTTTCAAAATTTCATCGGGGAGCAAGTGGAAAATCAAATCTTCTTCGGGGAGGAAGCCTTCTCTAACCATGAGTTGCGCTGCGGAAATTTTATTCCATTGGGAGACTGCTCTGAGCTTTGTCTTATGGACCGATGATGTGAGCTCAATAATCGTGGAAAGGTCTCAGATTGCTCACCAACAAGTCGAAGATTCAAACGGAGCCGATGGGCGCCGTCGACCATGGCTGACTTCGTGCGTTCACGCAACGCGATACCGTTTCGGACGTGGGTCAGAATGAACTTGAGTGCCAGTCTAGAATCGAAAGCGAAAAGTAAGGAACTTCGACACAAGAATGGAGAATTCAAACGATTCTGGTCTAATCGTGACCTTGGTAACGATAACAAGCGCATGGAACCGAGAATTGAATATCGAAACCGTACTTCTTGAACCAGGGGAGCTTTATTTTCATCTGGTCGAGAAGTTCGTCCAGGGTGACTTCGGATGTTTTTTCAATTTTGTCCGAACCAATGATCACCATCGGTCGTAAAATTTCGACCAACGGTGCCGGATCGATACTCCAAGGGAGACTCGCCATATCGAGCTGGAAACAATCAATGGAAAATTGAGATGGAGCTGATGGATCAGCAGAGGGAATCAAGGAATTCATCAACACAAACCTCTCGCACGCAGCGGTGACCATGCTGCTTCAGGAACTTTCGGAATAACTTTGCACTTTCTGTGTCTTCCTGTTGCAGCAATGCGAGTGCCTCACCAGGGTCTGGATCAGTGAACCTACGACAAAATCCAGTTTCACATCTCGAGCGACATACAATTAAGCATTCCGAAATTCATTTCCTAGATTTTCTGTAGTGACTATTCTGGGACCGTCTCGCATTGACGAAACCTAAACTGATCCGCGAACCTTTTCCCATAATCCTTCCTGAGCGCTTGAGCGATCTTCTGTAGCGAATGGGGGACTCCTACGCTCAGGATGTTGTTGCACGAGGAAACCAACAACGCGAAGTCAGAATATACATTCGTGTTGAAATCTGGAATCCCGCAAAAGCCGTCAAAGTATCCCAAGCTCAAAACTCATAGCTCAATCTTTTCTGAATTTGTGAAGGCACTCACCACCTTCAACGTTGGCGAGAAGCGAGAGCAAAATAACGTTGCTGAAGGATCCGTACTTCACGATGTTCACATGAGAATCATGCGTCTGAAATCCAGTAGAAAATCGCTGAATCAAATGTCAAAAATTCTCTAACGGGGGCTACGCGAATCAGTTTTAGAGATCGAGTAATTCTAGAATAAAGGGAAAACCTTGGACAGCAGGAAGGGTTCGCTGAGAGTGGCGATGAACATATCCCTCAAATTAGGAATTTCGGCAATCCTTGACTTGTAAGTCTTGAGCAACATCTCGCTTTCTTGAGCCAGCTGCTCCTTCTTCCAGAAGATGGGCAGAAGCGCTGAGAGACCAGGTGTGCGGACCCCCTGAGCGAGCAGGAAGAGGGGAAATTCAACATGAGGATAGTAAATGAAAGGTGACTAATTTTCGGGGTCATCAACTAGTCCCCTCCAAATCGAAGAAAAAATCTATCGAGGTAAAGTAAAATGCTCACCGAGCACTTATACTTGATCTTATTGCGACTGCTTTTGACGACGATGTAGTCGTCGATGATGCGTCCCGCCATGGCTATAGCAAACCCTTTCGACATCATATCCTCTCCGCTGAAGTCGCCAAAAGCCTAGAAACCTCGGAAGCGTCGATATTATTGATGACGGCAAAGCGATGGCGCAGCGCTCCGAATATAAGTTTCTGAATCATTCGAAAAATCTCTAATAGGAACTAAACCCACCGAAAAGGTAGTGAAGAAGCATTGGCTATGATTATAGCAGAACATATCAAAACGTGCACAGGGATGTTCACCGTATTCTGCACCAGCTTTCTTAGCGTCGTGTCTATCTTGCAGAAGCATCGGTGGAAAAACCGATTGAAAAAATATTGATGGACTCCCACCGAGGACTTCACTGGAAACGGATATTGAACATTAATCAACCGAACGATCCGTCACCGAACATTCCTCAACTACATATTCCTGATAAGGAATTTTTGCTGACTTGCCCGAGGTTAGCTTTGGAGAGAGTGTCGAATTCACCGGCAAGACCACCATCAGATTCGTGGAAACATTCGAACTTTGCGTCCACATTGTCGGTCGAAGTTACAGGTCTGGCTTGGAGCATGAATAGATTTCCCTAGAATTGAATATTTTTGTTCTAAAAAAATCATCAGCGGAAGCAATGTCGATGTAATGTCCTATCTACGAGTGCAATAGTCACTTCTACAGAGGAACTGAGGATGAGAAAAGTCGGATTGCATATTTTTCGAGAAACTCCCAGAGATATTCTGAGATAGGTAATCAAAATGCCGTGTGAGGCGAGCAGAATCAACTCACTGCGTGAAAAGCCCATTCGATATCTCTGGGGCTCGCGTAGTTTGCTTCGAGTAAGAGGCCAACTTTGGCCAATTGTATGACTTGTTCGTCGCTGAGACTTCTTTCTCGTGATCGGTCACCTTGCTCGACGTCCTGCGTTCCTCCGGTATCTGTTCATACGGAATAGGGGATAAAATAATGCCAGGCGGGGCTTCTGAGTCGTCTCTTTTCGTTCTTGAGTCAAACCTTTCAACTTTGTCGACAAATTTTTGTGGCCTAGTTGCATCCTTGCGATTGAGACGGCGTCATCGCAGCTTCGCCTCACGGTGAAAGTATCGGGATCGGCTGCCGCCGACACGACGCTCTGTGGGATTCTATTACGTGAGAAAATTTCGAAAGGGGAAGCCTTATCAATATATGTAGCACTCGTTATCGATGTCCGAAACTTCATGGTTGTGATCTCACCTCTCCTAGGCCAAAGTTAGCAGTGATCGACATCATCAAAGGATTTGCGGAGATCGGATCAACCGTGAACATGACTCCAGAAACATCAGATGGAACCATTTCTTGGATCACAACACTCATGTCGCAGTCGATAGGTTGACCGTAACGTCTTTTATATTGAACCGCAACGAAGCCAAACTGGCTCGCCCAGCACTTTGCAGCTGCCTCCGCCAAGGCGTCGAGTCCGGATACACCCAACAACGTTTCCATTTGTCCTAAAATAGAGATCTCTCCGATCTAGGCTCTTCCGATGAAAAAACACTTCTTCTCCTCGCCCACATCGCAGTCTACGAGATTCTAATGGAGGCATGCATAGCTTCAGAAGAATCCCTCACCGGCGGCGGACATGTCTTCGGAATCTTCACCGCAAGCCGATGATCGAACGGCAAAACGTCTAGACGAAAAATCTGACCCGAAGATGTCTTCCAGTTCGCAGCGGATCCTCTCCACGGTATCGGGCGGAAGAGGGCTTGAAGCAACGATTCCCACAGTCCTTGAGAGAAGGATGAAGACGTCGGTCAATTGAATGAGAGGCAGATTCCGAGGGATATTCGGATCCGGAGCGAATGAATGAAGATTTACTCACTTTTCGCACATCTGTCCTAGATCTTCATTCGAGGGTAGGGTCCCGCAGAAGTGGACCAGCTCCTTGATAGCATCGCTCACGGCCGATGTTCTTACGAAACTCCTGTAGGCTCGAGTTGTAACACAGATGCCTTTGGGGACGGTGAACTGCAATTTAGAAATTCGGTCGAACTCGCTTTAAGATTCAATCGAATCGGGATGAAATTAATTGGAAAAGCCAATCGTATCAAGTTCAGAATACACATGAACTCATTGAAACGACAGACCTTCTCGGAGTTATTCTTCAAGATGCTCGTGAGCACAGCAAGACTGCTTCCTTTTCCCCCAGTGAGAGCTTCGTTTTGGCAGATCTCGTCGTCGAAACGTAGAACGTGTTTGAGTGAACTTTTGGGGACTTGAGCTCCGAGTAGCTTGACGTAGGGGCTCACCAAAGGTTCTTCAATGACACACGGTGCAGCGCTGAAACAAGGTACGAGATATCTCTCGTAATAATGATCATCTCAATTGAACTTTCTCTCGAGCCGACGGAAACGAAGACCGGGAAGACCTCGTCAAGAATCTTGCTCATCAACTTCTACTCACTCATCATAGCGAACTATTATTCCGTGCCCTACGTTGCCGTCATAAGTGACTTTCACAATTTCGAATTCTTGCCTGGGGAATCATACAATTTCAGAATGGGTTTCCGTTGTGTGGAAAATTCTGATTCGAACTTTCGAGGTAAACAAGATGTGAAAGTATCCTATTCAAGGTCAGATAATGATCTTATTTTGGAGCTACTTGCCAAATCCATTGTCGTCCAAGAGACTCCGTCCAGCTCATACGATCGAGAGTGGATTTGATACTTAGCCGCAGATGTCGATTCCGATCTAAAAGAAACAAGCAGTCGTTCGCGAGCTCTATGAGACTATCTGATCTAAAATCTTACGGCTTTCGAACATGAATTGTCCACTTACCGGCGCCTACTTCGAGATTGTCAATCCCAACTAATGACCTCTCTGAGCAGTGTTCTACAGGAAGTTGTTGGAAGGTGGGATATGCGAGATGGCCGAAGATGAAGTCCTTCGACAGATCGTCCACGCAGGCCTCGTTGAGATCTACTCCAAGGCCGTTCTGTGGAGGGCCGATGGCCTGGTTCATATTTCGGGTCTCAAAACTTCCAGCATCGAATAACTGTTAGAGGTTGTACATCACTCACCTCAGTGTAGAGAGTGATGCGGGCCTTCAGCCGAACCGCCGGATCCATTTTTTTCAGCATCTGTTTCCTTCTGTAGCCCCAAATGAAGAGTTCTTTCTCCAAGTCATCGATTATGACTTTTCCGCTCAGGGCAAACGGTTGCACATAGACGTCAATCTCGTTCAAGGTGTCCACGTTCGCGCTCAGACCAGACCCTGCCAACTGCTCCGAGAGGAACTTTTCGTTGTGGAAGACCTTATAGTCACCCAAACCCGAAACGTAGTTCCCCCTTGAGAATGAAAGAGACGTTGGAAACATATTGATGAGATCTGNTCCATTGTCGTCCAAGAGACTCCGTCCAGCTCATACGATCGAGAGTGGATTTGATACTTAGCCGCAGATGTCGATTCCGATCTAAAAGAAACAAGCAGTCGTTCGCGAGCTCTATGAGACTATCTGATCTAAAATCTTACGGCTTTCGAACATGAATTGTCCACTTACCGGCGCCTACTTCGAGATTGTCAATCCCAACTAATGACCTCTCTGAGCAGTGTTCTACAGGAAGTTGTTGGAAGGTGGGATATGCGAGATGGCCGAAGATGAAGTCCTTCGACAGATCGTCCACGCAGGCCTCGTTGAGATCTACTCCAAGGCCGTTCTGCGGAGGGCCGATGGCCTGGTTCATATTTCGGGTCTCAAAACTTCCAGCATCGAATAACTGTTAGAGGTTGTACATCACTCACCTCAGTGTAGAGAGTGATGCGGGCCTTCAGCCGAACCGCCGGATCCATTTTTTTCAGCATCTGTTTCCTTCTGTAGCCCCAAATGAAGAGTTCTTTCTCCAAGTCATCGATTATGACTTTTCCGCTCAGGGCAAACGGTTGCACATAGACGTCAATCTCGTTCAAGGTGTCCACGTTCGCGCTCAGACCAGACCCTGCCAACTGCTCCGAGAGGAACTTTTCGTTGTGGAAGACCTTATAGTCACCCAAACCCGAAACGTAGTTCCCCCTTGAGAATGAAAGAGACGTTGGAAACATATTGATGAGATCTATCAATTCAGCCGTCTCGGGTGAAGGAGGAGTTCCGGTACATCAGAGAAGTTGAGCTCAACTCCTCATTGTGATAATAATTCCCTCTTGGCTCATCGAAGACACCTCAAAACGCCAACAGTCGGAACCTAAGAAAGGTGAACTGAGGGCTTTTCCGACGCGTTAGACAAGCGCCCCATGTCCACCGAATCCGACCAAAAGTATAATTATGTTCTGATGTGTCATGTCATTGTCAGTTCGGAAGGAGAAATCGAACGTCAGATTGCATTCTACGCCCGTGGACTTCGATAACACTCACACAAAGACCGCACGGAGGTGACGCTCCCGATTATCCTCATCGAATACGACTCCGTTGTACGAAATTCTCCATCTGAGCTTGGATTGTATGATCTCGAAACGTAAGCCGCCGGCAGCATATCCATCAGTCCAGCTCCGGTCCACTGATACTTTCTCGGTTCTCCAGGATCCCTCGTCGCCCAGTCTGACGTAGAAGGACACCGAGGCAAGACCTTCCAGAAAAAGATTTCGCATATATACAACGAAAAAAAAGCATCTTTCGAGTACGTTGGAACTCTTGGAGAGCGGTCTCCATTGAACATTGATACAACAGTAATGTCATTCAAATTCGATTTCTTGGAATCGATCAAGGTTTCCAATCTTACCGTTTCCGAGTCGAGAAATCCGGGTGAACAGTAACTGGCCTTTGCTGTTTTGCAAGAAAAATTCGACGAGATCATCTGAGGTATGAAGCTGAGCTTTTGGCTGTTCGATTTCTGCCTCATCGGGTCCACAGAGCAATCCATTTTGAAACGGATTTTCCGAGGTCCAATCCACGAACCTTACGAAACGATCAACTCTTCAACCACGAGTAAGCCACAACCAAAAACGCCAGAAAGCGTAGGCTATTAACGAGCAAAGCATGGTGTTTCAAGTCTGGAAAATGCTATTCACAGAAACATCCCCGCGCTCCCAGATTCATTGAAGGGGCTTTCTCCTCTCCTAGACGGAAAGGAGTGCTCTCAACTGATGGCCCCGTAGTGCGCACTCGTGTGGCTTCCAGTAGAGATCGCGTATCTTTGATGTTGTCAAGTAAAGGTCACACCGCCACGGTAGAGCGTGTTTGGGCAAACTGCAATGAGTTTCATTCTTGATGGAGCACGATCGTTACTCCATCTTCGTTCAACGGAGCAGCAATAACAATCAGGGATCTCACAGATTTCGAATCTCCTCCCTCGTCTAACTCGGAGAATTGGTTGGAAAGAAGTAAATCGTAGTTCTCGCTTCTCTCAGCATCAGCAGTTTCAGGTTGTTCTTTTAGGCTTGTTTTCGGTCTCAATCTAACTAACTCATGTAATTTTCCCCCTGTCGAGGTAATCTCAACCTCGCTCAGGAGCTAGATCGGTGGTGCCCAAACCCTGGCCCACGGGCCTTTAGCCGCTAGATCCTATGATTCATGGACAATTTTTCAAGTTCAACCACGGCTGTCGAGTTTACTCAGCAGCGAGCAAATCTCTTCGATACTGCGACCAGAGTTGTTTGACCTCAAATACCTCAATAGTATTTTTTGCAGAATTTGTAGAGAGTTCCTATGGTACAAGCTACGATTCGACTAGTACATCTCTACTACTACTAATACTAGTAGTGTATTAAGAAAGGCACGAGCTAAGAAAAATACTCATATCAGCAAAGCGAAGGTAGTCGAGATGTAGATCTAACGCTTCAACGATTCGGAATTTTTCCAAGAAGCCATGGAACTGGAGCATCTGGCTTACTTACACCCAGCGACGGATGCGAGCTCAGTCAGTGGTATTCCCAAGAGGCTCAACCTGACACTATCGATCAAGACGCTGAAATTGAGTACTGGTCATACAGATACTAATAGGAGCAGGAACTCCGATGGCGACCAAGAACAATTCACGGATTGCTTTCTGCTGTTCAGGAATCAATGAAGTCCTGGAGACGCTTAATGGAACCAACCAGCAACCCCCGACCAACGAGGCGGTCCAGATGGTCGAGGCCTCTACACAGAGTGCGAACTCTTCGGATCAATCGGGGGAATAGCTTCAGGGACTTCCCCGAAAATCCAATCTCAAATCGCGAACGTCTCGTGCTTTACATGGCGCATAAAGAGGCTATTATCATCATCACAAACCACATGGATCATCTCCGGTAACTTCGGCTACTTCTTGCGAGTTGTAATGACGTTTATGCTTTGCCTAGCGGTTCTACTTATTATTGATCCCGCTTTTTCCTACACGAATGTGACCAATCTGATTCTCGCATGCCTTTTAGAATGTTCTAGCTCGTTTTATCCTGATTCCTGGAGTCTCCTGCATTCGGCCAATGCCACCGAGTAAATGCCCTCATTTACATTATCGAGATACCTAGCTGCCTGATTAAACTCGACGACATTCAGAACGGAAATTCCTCCGAGAAAACTCAAGACGACTTGAGACGCTAATCTTCGTCCTCCGCAGCTCACAAGCAATGGGCGACAGGAGTGACCAACACGGCTTGTGTCTTACTCCTCCACAACCACCGAAACCGTTACAATGTCCTCATTGTCGTTTCTGTAAAAATGTATCGGTAGTTCGCTTGATACTTTGCTTTTCTTGGTAGCCTCTCACTTCTGTTTCCTATGGTTGATCTCGCTTGGAATTGCGTTTATGTCTTCGGTGGTTCTCTACCTCCACGTTCTCCACCTCGATCTTCCATCGGTCTGCTTGCTTCCTCCTATATTTTTCCTTCTCCGTTCACGAAGGGTGCAACTCGGCTTGCCTTCATCATATTCCTCACTTTCTTCCGGTACGAGCGTCGGTCCTTCGAATATGGGCAAGGAACAGCGTCTCCTGAACTCCACGGCGAGATTCGCTCCAGGGAAACGGTCTGGGGGAGCGGATTCGGGGAAACAGGAGGATACCTACAACATAAGTCCCAACGACAACGTGCATGTCATCATCTTGCGTCTCGTCCGATCTCAACCTTGAGTTGAGTGTCGAACGTCTCTAGAAAGCTCCTGTGAAGGGAGGTAACGGAGATAAGTGATCGGATTCGGCGTTGGGCTTCAGAAAATGTACGTCATATACGTTCGTCCCGCACCAGGTATGGCCGTACCATCCGTACCGCCGTTCCAGCGATTTTGAAGTCTGGGTCATCCTTCCGGAACAAGATGTCTCCCTGCCGTTGTGCGTTAATGGAACCGACGACTTTGAGTATCTACAAAACGCGGTCGATAATTTCTATCGCTGGTGTCAGTCGCTTGACCTCATCCTATCTGTTCACAATTGCAAAGTCATGCACTACGGAAAGGCGAATCGTCAATTCGTATAAACAATCGCTGGAGAACCCCTCTCATCCACCTGTGTGATCAGAGATTTGGGCGTTATTCTCCATACCGATCTCAACTACTCCGAGTAAGTTAGGGAAATTATAAACCGGGCCTCGCGAAGGTCGAATTTCATACTTATTGTAAGATCCTTCATACTCCCCGACCCCAGTATCTATCACTCGCTTTTTCGCGTATACGTGATACCTGTCCTCCTGTTCGCTATCCCCGCATGGAGACCGTCTCGCAAGAAGGACATTCGATTTCTTGAGACTGTGTACGATCGTTTAAGGCGCATGGCCGCCTTCAAGTGTAAAGTTCGGAGGAACGATGTGGCTGATCTTCCCCTGTGGAACCTAGTCGACTCTTCCGACACGTCACGCTTCGCAAAAGTCGTCCGAAATTGGAACGTCGGCGACGCTGTGTTTTAATTGGCAACCACAACGATCCGTTCGAGCTTCAACTTCCGTCCGAAAAGAGCAAAAATCGAAAGCATAAACTCTCTATTCCCATGGAGAGTCTGTACACTGCTGTACAATGCGAATTCAAATATAATCCCCCTTTATTTCAAATAAAAAGTTCATATTATGACGGGATCGTTCTGGATATGAGACGTCCAGTAAAATGTCTTCACGATAAGTCTACGATAAGTTTAAGGCAACTGCCTGCGATCCTGGCTGAACTCCTGAAGTTGGCACGTCATCAACTCATGGGTAAGCGACGGTCTCTTTCTCCTTTTGAAGGTTGTTCATGAGTTCAGAACACTCGAACGGAATGCGTCATCTCCGAGACCCTAATCAGCTAATCGGAGGAACCATTCGCTCATTCGAGCGTGATTGGAACCTCTCGGCGATCGCGACACGATTGCGAAATCGATGCGAGAACTCAATCAACACCCGTTGACCAAGCAAGTTTTCGAAGAGCAAACCTAGCTGCAGGTGTGCTGCTGCAGGAAGTTACAATGCATGGTTCTAATAAACAAGGGCTAATGCTTGTGTCGGTGTTGTTCGGAACACGTGGTAAGCGGTGTGGTCTCAAAAATGAGCATTTTGTGGCCCATCCGCGTTCTCAGTTCCCTTGCCCAGACTCCAACCATGCTGAAGAAGGCCCGCTTGGAGCGGTTTCGCTCGGCGTTTTCCCCAAGGGAACCGATCAACAGCGTCAAGCGGGGCCTTGCTGTACAAAGTGATGTTAACTGGATCTCCGCTCTAAAACAATCTCGTCAAACTCATGTCGCTGTGTAATTTCACGATGCCAAACCTGTTCGCGAACGAGAGATGGCTCGTGACATTTCTGCGCGAGGGTTCCAGTGGTGAGGTTGTTCAGCATTTCTGAAAGCTACGTGCAAACGTTTATCCACAACCAGCCGTGGATGAGCTGACATGAAAAAAAACGAAAGTCGAAGCCATGGAGTCATTGAAATAATTGGAAGGGGCCGCGATAGAAGCCAAACCCTCCAAGGAAACGGGGCGAACGGCCGTGGTCGTGGGTCAGTTCAAGGGGGAGGCAGGGACACGCCTTACCTCCAAGAACCGAGGGGCCTCCAATGCAGAGGAAGCCATTGACAATCCGCCCCCAGGACAATCGTGCCGGAGGCCCAGAGGAAACCGTCGCAAACATGGCGAAAGAGTACTTATGTAAATAAGGAGGAACGAATATTTTCGCGGATGAACGTCTTTCAATTTTGAGCTGTTATCAATTTCCAAGGTGGGCGAACTAAAAATGAATGACAGAACCTTACGAAAGAAGTCTGCTCTAAGACTAATGAGAAATGCAATTCGAACAGAACAGGTATCATGAGCGAGACATGCTTAGTTAACGATGAGATCCCACCCAAGTTTTGTCGATACGAATTGAGGATGAGCAATAGAGAAGGAAGAACCGGTAAAAACGCCAAAACAGGTGTGGGAATACTAGGGAATCCTAAAGAACTTGGGGCATGTGATCTCTCCAAGGAAAGGAAAGGATTCAATGATAATGATAAAGATGATGGAAACGCAACCCACAGAATTCATGTTCACTTCTACAGACGTCTCTCACGGGAGAGGAACTGCCTTTCGAGTTGAACTCCGCTTTCACTGGTACAGGGATACCTCGCAAAGTGCGGCCCCGACCACACGCACTATGCGAGGTATCCCTGTACCAGTGAAACCGCACTATGTGAGGCACATTACGAGAAGTTTATGAGGCGCCTACCAAAGTCTCCTTTCGTTTACGCTCGGCATTCGTTGAACCTTTGGGTCGGACTGCAGCATGGTTTTCGGCGGAAGTCATTCCTCTCGAAACACCGTAAGCTCCTCCCTTGGCTTTGAGGACCGGTTTTTTCAGCGAATCTGCGTCCGCACCAGAATCACTGGAAACCACGCAAATAAAGAGGAATGAGCCGAACCCCTGTATTGTAACTTCATCGAGAAGATCAGCTTTCGTAAGTTTCACCATCGTTCTTTTCCTTGACCGAATAAGGGAAGTAGAGGTCCTTACGATGACTGAATTTCAGGTCACATGTTGTTCATTTTGTTGAACTCTGCTATCACATGGTAGACAGAACGTACACTGCGACTCATACACAAAGTTTCTAGAGTGGCCATTCTGCGTTACGAAAAGCATCATTAGAACTCGACATTCCACCAAAAGGTTGAGAAATTAATGAGATCGATTCCTCGACCGAACTCGACCAGGAGTCGAGAGATATTGGTGCTGAGAAGCAGTTCTGAGAAGGCTCAAATGAGATTAAGGATCTTTGGTTTGCACACCTCGCTCCGGCTTTTGAAATTATTAATTTAGAATGATGAGAACTCCAGATACAGTTAACTCCGCTTAATCGGAGCACCTCGTGATACCTCCATCCGGTACAGCGATTGAACGGGGTTCACTGTGGTAAGTTCGCTCTGCGGCGAGCCGAGCCTTGCGCTCTATGACTCTCACAAACCCGCTCGCCGCATCCCTCTCTCGATTACAGAGCTTAAAACTGCTGATCGGAGTTCATGCTCTTCATTCGGTTGTTGAATTTCTCTTGTGCTTGTTTGTGAAGTTACGTTTGCGTCCCATCGGCTCCTCTAGAAGACTCTTACAGTGTTGTGATCAGCGGTGACGAGGGCGCCACCAGAAATTTCCAGATACCACCGCGACAGACGCTCCACCTCACTCCGTGAAGCCCCAGCCAAGACTCAGGATCTTCAAAAATGGTGATTGATTCGGGAGTCGTCGAACCCGCCGAGGGCACCGTCCCGTCGTCCTCGGCATCGGACAGAGTCGCCCCCACGGGTGCGAACACGGCTGAGCTCAGCCAGCGAGAACAAATTCAGCTGGGCCAGGCCCAGCTCGTCCTTCTGCTTCACGCGCATGAGTGCGTGCGGAAGCACATCTCGATGATCCCCGACGCAGCGTTCAAGCGTTGGAGAAACTGCGGCGTTCGCCGTTGCACGAAGGCTAGGATGGTGCTCAGGCACCTCCTCAAGTGCAAAAGAAGAGCACGCTGCAGATACCGAGCGTGCGAGTCGTCCCGACGCCTTCTGGCTCATTGGGGCTCCTGCGTGAGGGCGGGATGCCGCTTCTGCGAGGGCGTCATCGACTTGCGGCGTCAGTGAGCGGTCCTGACCGTCAACGACTGCACATGAAGAAGTCAACAACTTGTACCCGTGGAGAGTGACGCGCAAACTGAGACTGTGATATCATCTGTAAATAGTCACCAATCATGCTTTCCTTTAAACAATAAAGCGTTATCATCATTACAAGGTCTAGAATCTGTTAACAATCATCAGTGCATGAATATCCGTGCTCTACAAATAACACATGAGCTGGCAGCGGCATGGGACTTGAAGAATATGGTCTCACTGAGCCCGAAATCACTTCCATCGACTCCATTTCATATCCCAATGTGTTGCGCAAGTACGTGCGGTGTCCGCCGTATGTGCATGTCGGGAATGTGACCGATGTTCGGTCCTTACAAAGAAGAACGAGAGGACGTGCCGAACGAGCTGGGTGTCCTTCTTCCATCAACTCCCAACTACTGCCTCTAATTCTCGTGCAACCGTAAAAAGTTTTCCATCATTTCCGTCCCGAACTCCATCGGTGATGGCGCAAGCAGGATATCGAAATTCTCAACAACCAGTTCTGATTGGCACCCTGCGCCCAAGGCCTTCATCGAGCCGTTCTCGAACCTTGCCATTCCCGGAGGACGGAGAACGAAACACAAACGCGCTCCGCGACTCGATCTGGATCGGCTCAAGGGAATCGTCGCCGTCACTGAAGAACAATCGTCTCGAAATACGAAGGGTGGACAGTCCAATGCTAAGTCATCCTCTTTTTCCCTTCGATGACGCCAAGTGAGAAGGTCGCTCGAATCGAAATGGCGCTCTCGGCCCCAAGGATCATCGCCGCCGGAAACCAGCTTGAATCCCCTCCAACGAGTTCAGCCGTTCCGCCTCCCATTGCCGATGCCGTGGAGCCGGAGATTTCCGTCGGTTCTGACAGGAAGTCGGGACCAGCGCGGTGGCCGCGCGCAAACGAAAGATCGTCTGCCGAGATTCCAGAGCCGCCCTCTGTTGTTGTCGAAACCTTCCAGCCCTTGTCCGGAGCGTTTCCCACTCAACCGGCCGGAACGGTTGTTGGAAACGAAGTTTCGAACTTTTGTGCCAACTCGAAACTCTTCTTGGATACTAAACAAGAACCTTTTGATTGTGAAGTGTCGCATTATAGGCTCTGGAGAACCCAGTTTCTGAACTACGTCAGGCCTCGAACCGAAGCCTCGAGATGTGACAACTTGGTGGTCCTGTGCAAGCTACTCGAGGGATCACTGAAGGAAACCATCAGTGAGTTGCCGCTGACCGATCGTTACTGTGATTCAGATTCAGATTCACACTACGGTGTACGGATGTCGCCAACCATGCTCCTCTCTGTGGGCGGCGATCGAAACATGGAAACCATCCTCATCGGCACGGCATTCCCGCCGCCTCCGCCGGCGCCGTGGCGATCAGGAACACTCCTCGAAAACAGGCCGAGATTCGGAGAAACCTTTGCATTTTGTGCGGAGCCATGGATCATCTACCATCAGCGTGTTCTGCCAATCTCACGCTTCAAGAGCGTCTCGAGATCCTCTCACAAGGTCGTCATTGTACGAAGTGATTCCAGTTCGAACACATCCCGTATTCGAGCAATTGTCAAGACTGAGTCCGCTTTCGTGAATAAAGGAGACTCAAAGATTCGAGTCCGCTGTTTCATTGACAACGGTTCGATGGTATCGTTCGCAACTCCTCGATTGATCAAACGGCCCTCTGGGATTCATCTTCAGGACAAAGATCCATCCTCACGATGACTGAATCTCGGGTGTCACTCTGTCCATTTTGTTGAACCCCGCTTCCACATGGTAAACAAAACGTACTCCGCGACTCCGCTAATTCACGACGTTCCTACATTCGTGGCAATTCTGCGTAACGACAGACCATCATCAGGACTCGACATTCCGCCAAAAGGTTGAGAAATCAGTTCTCTTCTGGTATGCTCTTTGGTTTGCATACCTCGCTCCGGCTTTTGAAATCATCAATTTAGAATGATAAGAACTCCAGATACAGTTAACTCTGCTTAAATTCGGAACACCTCGTGATACCTGCATCTGGTGAAACGATTGAGCGGAGTTCACTGTGGTAAGTTTGCTCTCTCTCTCGATTTGAGACCTTAAAACCGCTGATCGAGCTTCACTTCTCTCATGAGGTTGTTGAATTTCTCTGGTGCTTGCTAGTGAAGTTACGTTTTTGCGTTCCATCGGCTCCTCTCGAAGACTCTTACAGTGTTGTGATCAGCGGTGACGAGGGCACTGCCAGAAATTTCCAGATACCACCGCGACAGGCGCTCTACCTCACTTCGTGAAACCCCAGTCAAGACTCAAAATCTTCAAAAATGGTGATTGATTCGGGAGTCGTCGAACCCGCCGAGGGCACCGTCCCGTCGTCCTCGGCATCGGACAGAGTCGCCCCCACGGGTGCGAACACGGCTGAGCTCAGCCAGCGCGAACAAATTCAGCTGGGCCAGGCCCAGCTTGTCCTTCTGCTTCACGCGCATGAGTGCGTGCGGAAGCACATCTCGATGATCCCCGACGCAGCGTTCAAGCGTTGGAGAAACTGCGGCGTTCGCCGTTGCACGAAGGCTAGGATGGTGCTCAGGCACCTCCTCAAGTGCAAAAGAAGAGCACGCTGCAGATACCGAGCGTGCGAGTCGTCCCGACGCCTTCTGGCTCATTGGGGCTCCTGCGTGAGGGCGGGATGCCGCTTCTGCGAGGGCGTCATCGACTTGCGGCGTCAGTGAGCGGTCCTGACCGTCAACGACTGCACATGAAGAAGTCAACAACTTCCACCCGTGGAGAGTGACGCGCAAACTGAGACTGTGATATCATCTGTAAATAGTCACCAATCATGCTTTCCTTTAAACAATAAAGCGTTATCATCATTACAAGGTCTAGAATCTGTTAACAATCATCAGTGCATGAATATCCGTGCTCTACAAATAACACATGAGCTGGCAGCGGCATGGGACTTGAAGAATATGGTCTCACTGAGCCCGAAATCACTTCCATCGACTCCATTTCATATCCCAATGTGTTGCGCAAGTACGTGCGGTGTCCGCCGTATGTGCATGTCGGGAATGTGACCGATGTTCGGTCCTTACAAAGAAGAACGAGAGGACGTGCCGAACGAGCTGGGTGTCCTTCTTCCATCAACTCCCAACTACTGCCTCTAATTCTCGTGCAACCGTAAAAAGTTT
>JAJSRV010000007.1:144375-217936 GCA_021527715.1 Neoseiulus cucumeris
TCTGCTCTAGAAGAGCAATACGGTGCTGTCTATAGGAGTGGGTTCACCGGTGTCCACTTTCCCCAAATCTGTGACCGTTGTCCCGCTGAGCTTGCTCGCCCCTGGAGTGAGAGGGTCATTCACCGGAATGAGGACACAGGAAAACCATGAAACATAAACCAAAAAACAACGGTTCCAAAAGCACCTCGCCGGCTGCTGATGAAGTTTGTTGCTGCCGGAATTGAAGGGAAAGCTCTACAGGTCCTGAGGTCATATTTAGTTGGCAGAACGCAGCAGCTACGATGCGGAAGCACAGTTTCAGATTTAGAAATAGTCAAAAGTGGTGTTCCGCAAGGAGGCTCCCTGTCGGCTCTTTTTTTTGTCCTGTACATTAATGATCTCTTGATATCGAGCGATTTGACGGCTAGCTATTCGGGATATGCCGACGATATCACTCTCATGCTCAACGTCAAGAAAGGATTTGATAGATCAGTAGTTGATTAAGAGGTCCAGCGAGTGTTCAGTTAGTCGAGACAAAACGGTCTCGCACTCAACTCCACGAAGTCGAATTATATGATTATCGGATTCAACAACGAAGTGCCCAAGCCTCCACTACGAATCCACACGCCATACTGTCTGTACGAGGAGCCTGAGTGTCAGTGTGATAGAATCGAAAATGTTCCTTCGGCAAAATATTTGGGGGTTACACTTGATGAAAAACTGACCTGGAGACCGCATGTAAGGAATTTGACTGATCGTTTGCGTGCGACTACTGCGAGCGTTGCGAGGCTGAGGAAAGCCAAGTCCTTGAAAACGGCTACGATCGTTTACCATGCAATTGTTGAATCTCACGTGCGCTATGTCTACTTGCTTACATGTCAGCTTATAGAGCACCATTGATTCCGATAGAGAAAATCATGAATGTGGCGATAAGAATACTCACGAAAGCCAATAGAAGAGATTCAGCCTACCCACTATACGCCAGAGCAGGGCTCCTCACTCTGAATTCGTTATATCTGCAGACACTGTTATTGAGATGTGAGATACGAGATGCAGACTACATAGATGGTGTGATAAACACCATGAGTTCAGGCCACAGCCACGCAACGAGATATGCAGATGTTATACGTACGCCTCGCACTCGACTTCACCTGTGCAACAGATACTACGTCAACCGCTATGTGAAACTGCGCCGCGACTTCGTGCGATGCGTTTCGTGCATTTGGGGTTGAAGACAAGCTGCTCTAGCTCTCATTCTTCTTCTGCGGTACCACCATACTGCGCCCGATCAAGTACCAGAGTCTCTTTTTGTCTACGCCCGGCACTCGTTGAACCCTCAGGCCGGACTGCGGCATGGTTTTCGGCGGAAGTCATTGCTCTCGAAACACCGTAAACTCCTGTCGTGGCTTCGAAGGCCGCTTCTTTCAAGCGAATTTGGGTCCGCACCAGAATGAGTGGAAACCACGCGAATAAAGAGGAATGAGCCGAACCCCTGTATTGTAACTTCATCGAGAAGGTCAGCTTTCGTAAGTACTCCCATCGTTCTTTTCCTTGACCGAATAAGGGAAGTAGAGGTTCTTACGATGACTGAATTTCAGGTCCCATGTTGTTCATTTTGTTGAACTCTGCTATCACATGGTAGACAGAACGTACACTGCGACTCATACACAAAGTTTCTAGAGTGGCCATTCTGCGTTACAAAAAGCATCATTAGAACTCGACATCCCACCAAAAGGTTGAGAAATTAATGAGATCGATTCCTCGACCGATCTCGACCAGGAGTCGAGAGATATTGGTGCTGAGAAGCAGTTCTGAGAAGGCTCAAATGAGATCAAGGATCTTTGGTTTGCGCACCTCGCTTCGGCTTTTGAAATTATTAATTTAGAATGATGAGAACTCCAGATACAGTTAACTCTGCTTAATCGGAACACCTCGTGATACCTCTATCCGGTACAGCGATTGAACGGGGTTCACTGTGGTAAGTTCGCTCTGCGGCGCTCCGAGCCTTGCGCTCTATGACTCTCACAAACCCGCTCGCCGCATCCCTCTCTCGATTACAGAGCTTAAAACTGCTGATCGGAGTTCATGCTCTTCATTCGGTTGTTGAATTTCTCTTGTGCTTGTTTGTGAAGTTACGTTTGCGTCCCATCGGCTCCTCTCGAAGACTCTTACAGTGTTGTGATCAGCGGTGACGAGGGCGCCACCAGAAATTTCCAGATACCACCGCGACAGACGCTCCACCTCACTCCGTGAAGCCCCAGCCAAGACTCAAGATCTTCAAAAATGGTGATTGATTCGGGAGTCATCGAACCAGCCGAGGGCACCGTCCCGTCGTCCTCGGCATCGGACAGAGTCGCCCCCACGGGTGCGAACACGGCTGAGCTCAGCCAGCGAGAACAAATACAGCTGGGCCAGGCCCAGCTCGTCCTTCTGCTTCACGCGCATGAGTGCGTGCGGAAGCACATCTCGATGATACCCGACGCAGCGTTCAAGCGTTGGAGAAACTGCGGAGTTCGCCGTTGCACGAAGGCCAGGATGGTGCTCAGGCACCTCCTTAAGTGCAAAAGAAGAGCACGCTGCAGATACCGAGCGTGCGAGTCGTCCCGACGCCTTCTGGCTCATTGGGGCTCCTGCGTGAGGGCGGGATGCCGCTTCTGCGAGGGCGTCATCGACTTGCGGCGTCAGTGAGCGGTCCTGACCGTCAACGACTGCACATGAAGAAGTCAACAACTTCCACCCGTGGAGAGTGACGCGCAAACTGAGACTGTGATATCATCTGTAAATAGTCACCAATCATGCTTTCCTTTAAACAATAAAGCGTTATCATCATTACAAGGTCTAGAATCTGTTAACAATCATCAGTGCATGAATATCCGTGCTCTACAAATAACACATGAGCTGGCAGCGGCATGGGACTTGAAGAATATGGTCTCACTGAGCCCGAAATCACTTCCATCGACTCCATTTCATATCCCAATGTGTTGCGCAAGTACGTGCGGTGTCCGCCGTATGTGCATGTCGGGAATGTGACCGATGTTCGGTCCTTACAAAGAAGAACGAGAGGACGTGCCGAACGAGCTGGGTGTCCTTCTTCCATCAACTCCCAACTACTGCCTCTAATTCTCGTGCAACCGTAAAAAGTTTTCCATCATTTCCGTCCCGAACTCCATCGGTGATGGCGCAAGCAGGATATCGAAATTCTCAACAACCAGTTCTGATTGGCACCCTGCGCCCAAGGCCTTCATCGAGCCGTTCTCGAACCTTGCCATTCCCGGAGGACGGAGAACGAAACACAAACGCGCTCCGCGACTCGATCTGGATCGGCTCAAGGGAATCGTCGCCGTCACTGAAGAACAATCGTCTCGAAATACGAAGGGTGGACAGTCCAATGCTAAGTCATCCTCTTTTTCCCTTCGATGACGCCAAGTGAGAAGGTCGCTCGAATCGAAATGGCGCTCTCGGCCCCAAGGATCATCGCCGCCGGAAACCAGCTTGAATCCCCTCCAACGAGTTCAGCCGTTCCGCCTCCCATTGCCGATGCCGTGGAGCCGGAGATTTCCGTCGGTTCTGACAGGAAGTCGGGACCAGCGCGGTGGCCGCGCGCAAACGAAAAATCGTCTGCCGAGATTCCAGAGCCGCCCTCTGTTGTTGTCGAAACCTTCCAGCCCTTGTCCGGAGCGTTTCCCACTCAACCGGCCGGAACGGTTGTTGGAAACGAAGTTTCGAACTTTTGTGCCAACTCGAAACTCTTCTTGGATACT
Source organism: Neoseiulus cucumeris (assembly GCA_021527715.1). Lineage (NCBI taxonomy): Eukaryota > Metazoa > Arthropoda > Arachnida > Mesostigmata > Phytoseiidae > Neoseiulus > Neoseiulus cucumeris. The sequence continues at coordinate 148,116 of JAJSRV010000007.1, forward strand.
AAACCAGAACCTTTTGATTGTGAAGTGTCGCGTTATAGGCTCTGGAGAACCCAGTTTCTGAACTACGTCAGGCCTCGAACCGAAGCCTCGAGATGTGACAACTTGGTGGTCCTGTGCAAGCTACTCGAGGGATCACTGAAGGAAACCATCAGTGAGTTGCCGCTGACCGATCGTTACTGTGATTCAGATTCAGATTCACACTACGGTGTACGGATGTCGCCAACCATGCTCCTCTCTGTGGGCGGCGATCGAAACATGGAAACCATCCTCATCGGCACGGCATTCCCGCCGCCTCCGCCGGCGCCGTGGCGATCAGGAACACTCCTCGAAAACAGGCCGAGATTCGGAGAAACCTTTGCATTTCCTGCGGAGCCATGGATCATCTAACATCAGCGTGTTGTGCCAATCTCACGCTTCAAGGGCGTCTCGAGATCCTCTCACAAGGTCGTCGTTGTACGAAGTGCTTCCAGTTCGAACACATCCCGTATTCGAGCAATTGTCATGACTGTGTCCGCTTTCGCGCACAAAGGCGACTCTAAGATTCGAGTCCGCTGTTTCATTGACAACGGTTCGATGGTATCGTTCGCAACTCCTCGATTGATCAAACGGCCCTCTGGGATTCATCTTCAAGACAAAGTTTGTAGATATCCTCACGATGACTGAATCTCGGGTGTCACTCTGTCCATTTTGTTGAACCCTGCTTCCACATGGTAAACAAAACGTGCTCCGCGACTCCGCTAATTCACGACGTTCCTACATTTGTGGCAATTCTGCGTAACGACAGACCATCATCAGGACTCGACATTCCGCCAAAAGGTTGAGAAATCAGTTCGATCGATTCCTCGACCGATCTCGATCAGAAGTCGAAAAATATTCGCGCTGAGAAGCAGTTCTGAGAAGGCTCAAATGAGTTCAAGGTTCTTCTGGTATGCTCTTTGGTTTGCATACCTCGCTCCGGCTCTTGAAATCATCGATTTAGAATGATAAGAACTCCAGATACAGTTAACTCTGCTTAAATTCGGAACACCTCGTGGTACCTGCATCCGGTGAAACGATTGAGCGGAGTTCACTGTGGTAAGTTTGCTCTCTCTCTCGATTTGAGACCTTAAAACCGCTGATCGAGCTTCACTTCTCTCATGAGGTTGTTGAATTTCTCTGGTGCTTGCGAGTGAAGTTACGTTTTTGCGTTCCATCGGCTCCTCTCGAAGACTCTTACAGTGTTGTGATCAGCGGTGACGAGGGCGCTGCCAGAAATTTCCAGATACCACCGCAACAGGCGCTCTACCTCACTTCGTGAAACCCCTGTCAAGACTCAAGATCTTCAAAAATGGTGATTGATTCGGGAGTCGTCGAACCCGCCGAGGGCACCGTCCCGTCGTCCTCGGCATCGGACAGAGTCGCCCCCACGGGTGCGAACACGGCTGAGCTCAGCCAGCGCGAACAAATTCAGCTGGGCCAGGCCCAGCTCGTCCTTCTGCTTCACGCGCATGAGTGCGTGCGGAAGCACATCTCGATGATCCCCGACGCAGCGTTCAAGCGTTGGAGAAACTGCGGCGCCGGCGTTCGCCGTTGCACGAAGGCTAGGATGGTGCTCAGGCACCTCCTCAAGTGCAAAAGAAGAGCACGCTGCAGATACCGAGCGTGCGAGTCGTCCCGACGCCTTCTGGCTCATTGGGACTCCTGCGTGAGGGCGGGATGCCGCTTCTGCGAGGGCGTCATCGACTTGCGGCGTCAGTGAGCTGACCTGGCCGTCAGCGACTGGATATGAGGCCCCTCATAGCGACGGCAGCCTCATAAAGCAACCAGAGCAGAGTTGAAGAGATACCAACGGAGAAAGACTTCGGTAACATCCGTTCCGTCATCCAGCTGCGATATTCAGAATATAAATTTTTGTATATGGTGAATAATGTAATTGTAAACAGTGTATAATGTCAATAGTATAATGTATGTACATAGTAATTTTTCATTGTTGTTTGCGATAAGTATACGGACGGGTGTAATGTTTATTTTAAGTGATCATGAACCTTAGGTATAAAAATATACTCGACATGGCTGAATAAAGAACATATTCAAATTCATTCTGCGGAGTCTTCGAATTCTTACTCGTGTTTTCCAGCTCACTCAATGAGCTCGAGTGTCCCTTCGCTTCGCGCGGCTTCTGAAGCAGAGCGGCGCTCAAACGATCAGATTTAGTCGATATACATCACGCATCGCAAACATATAACTTTCCTACACTTCACTCCATGGTTTCGTAGTTTCGCGCTGTCGCACATTTTTGGTAAAACTCAGCACGGCGAACCCCGTCGCAACCTACGATGAGAAAGGATCGAACATGGTAAGCTCAACCACTACTTGAACAGTTTCAAGTCAGCATGAGGAGTCATAATCTGCCGAAACGGAAGTATTATCAGAAGTCCAAAGAAAAACGATCGGAAATATAGCTATAATCTCATCCAGAATGGATTCGCGGAAAAAATCTCAGAGAGATACCGAAAACCACAATTAGGTGGACTTGGGCGCCTTTTGAAGCTGCATCATTCTGTCGTCTCATCATTGGCGTTGAGTGTCCAGATTGGGGTTGGGAAAGTCCCTACATTATTTCCCTTGTTCGACGTGAGTGTAAACCGAACGTGTAACTTTAATAGATAGCGACAGTCACTCCACGAAGTTGACTCGAGAAGAAACTGGGAAATCAGCACCGCTTTAACGTCGCAGGGATGTCATCTCAACTCTGACATTAATTATCACCTCGCTCTTTGTTCTCGTCACAATTGATGGGGAGTTTAGCGGAAATCGATGCGGAAAAAATGAATATACACACATTTGCGCAAACTTGACTTGCGAAAAACGATCCCCACTGGAAAAATTACCTCCCCTGAAGTAAGTTTCTCATTATTGACTTCAGCTGGTTCCGAAAGCCCATCTTCTCACTCGTTCTCGCGGAATCTTCTCTCATGTTGTAGGCAGTGACCTGCTCGAACTAAGTGGCAACCACGTGAAACACGGAAAAGCAGATTGGAAGAATCTCCCCCACAGCTGGAGAAATTTGTACCTCGCGAGGTACGAAGATCTGGTTGAGAGTTTTCGCTCGATTCACGCTGAGCAGGAAACGTATTGTACTGGAATCTCTCTCCAAATATCCGCCGTCGTATTCAACTTCGCCGCGACTTCAGGCACTACCGAAAGCCTTCAAACCTCTCTTGAGATTATGACGTAGGCAAATCTTTTTCCCGACCTTGTGCCCACTGAAGTCGACACCTCTGCATATACGGTTTCCCAAGTTACTGCGACTTGAAAATAAAACATTTCAGCCAGAAAGAGGTGTCTGATCGGCTTCCAATTGGAAAATATCAGGTCATGTGACTTGAGCTGGGAGAAATACCTCATGGGTGTAGTTCTTCATCCGCCAGAACAAGAGGGGCAGAATACGACTTCGAACCAAGGAGCTGAAGCCACGATACTGAGAGTTTCTTCATCACTGAGCTCTTTGGAGAGAAGCGATTCGCGCACACTTGGGGAAACAGTTATGGAGTGAGAGAGTATTTTCAGATAAACGGAAGCCATCGCATCGACTTCTATCAGCTGTCAAAACAAGCCGTTCGGAACCTAAAAAATGTTGCGGTTTGTCTGGTTTCGGAGCCGCAAAAATCGTGCAGTTCTCGCTTTTCTAGAACCGCGGTTCGGAATCACTGCTTGGACTAGTTCTTACGATCCATTGCAACGTCTGGAAAATCAAAAGCGATTCAGAGAATTCATCGTTGTCAAAATGAAGTATTCTCGATGGACTTGATGGGAGCGTGGTCATCCTGAAGGTTCGTTCGATTTCGACGTCGAGCAAAGTTCCGAAGGCAACTTGCTCAAGTCTTGCAATCGTGGCACCAGAAGAGTCCCTTTGTGGGATGACTCTCCTTCTGGCAAAGTTCTGTAGCTGTCATAGCTGTGCGATCGCAGACAGAGCACAAAACCACCTCTACTTTCACGGACATGATCGACAATATTTTCTATNCTCCTTCTGGCAAAGTTCTGTAGCTGTCATAGCTGTGCGATCGCAGACAGAGCACAAAACCACCTCTACTTTCACGGACATGATCGACAATATTTTCTAATCTGAAGCCTCCTTCCTCTCGAGTCTAGCGAAGTAAGCCATCTTGGCCTCGCTTGTCTCCTCAAAAGCCGATCCTCTTGGCATGGGACTGTAACCGTGCTGCGGCGGGGCAGAGTTCTGGCGTCGGGGAGCACGGATGGCAATTCGGTTCGTTCCCTCTGGTTTCGGGTTGTGTCCGTTAGGACGCCCCCTTCACATAGGCGCCGCTGGTTGGAGTCGATTCAGCCCGTGTGTCCGAAAAAGGAATCAAACGGCCGATTGTTAGTGCTAACCTTGTAACCAGAACTCGATGGCGGCGGTTCGAATCTAGAAGCCCGCCGGGATGCACACCGCGACGTATACTAACGTGTATAGACGTCGTTGCAGCACAACTGTGCGCATCTGCACCGATGGACGTGTCCGCGCTCTAGAAGAGCGAAGCGGTGCTGTCCATCGGAAGTGTGTGCATTGATAGACATATCCGGTTTGCTATAGAAGAGCAATACGGTGCTGTCTATAGGAGTGGGTTCACCGGTGTCCACTTTCCCCAAATCTGTGACCGTAGTCCCGCTGAGCTTGCTCGGCCCTGGAGTGAAAGGGTCATTCACCAGAATGAGGACACACCATAACCATAAACCAAAAAACAACAGTTCCAATAGCACACACGGTCTCATTAAGAATCCACAGTCTTTCAGAAGTTCGACGACGTCATACAAGTCAATGATTGCGAACCTCGCCGGCTGCTGATGAAGTTTGTTGCTGCCGGAATTGAAGGGAAAGCCCTACAGGTTCTGAGGTCATATTTAGTTGGCAGAACGCAACAGCTACGATGCGGAAGTACAGTTTTTTTGGTAGCACTCAAGTTTATTATTATTATATCAGTGACGACCATAATAACTTTGCGAGGAGAAATCGGTTAAGGTCAACGGTTCGAGAGTGTCCTCGCCAGCCGCCAGCGGAAACTACATTGGATAGTATTGTTCCTCGCTCGGGGAACCAAATATCGTTGCCTCGATCGTGTGTTCGTAGGCACTCGTTCAAAAAATTCACTAAACTCGATATTGCACAAAATGCGATTCGCCAGGCCAGGGTCTTTCTCCATGAGATCTACGATCGACTCAGTGTCGAACTCCACCAGGTCTCTATCACACTTACAGGCGACCCGACGAAAGAACCTTCGCTGGAAAGCCTCAAGCATCGCCACTGACTTCTTCGTCCAGGGTCTCCAGACAGGACAGCCATACAGCAAGATCGGAAGAACGAGGGCTCTATAGGCTCGGATGTACACCTCTGGGATTCGACAGTCGAATGCTCGGATTACAAAATTCGCGGTTCGAGCCACTCTGGAAATGACGTCGCAAATGTGAAGATCAGGCTTGAGATCATGCGAGAGGAGGATGCCCAGGTCACGAATTCGTGTAAAATCGGGTATCTCCACACCGAAGATTTCATAGGCGTAACTATCATCGTGAAGAATATGTAACGTAGCAGATTTGGACGGTGACAACTGAAACTTCCATCTAGTCGCCCATGACTCGATGTTATGTAGCGTGGTCTGGAGTGCCACACGGCCATTTACACGAGAGACATCAGCGAAGATTTTTTCATCGTCCGCATAAGATGAGTGCGACACGACATCTGCCATTTCAAACATGAGATCGGTGGTATACAATGAAAATAAAAGCGGACCAACACAGCTCCCCTGCGGGACGCTGGACAACGAGGATCTCCACGTAGATCTTGAATTCCCCACACGGACGCAGAAAGTGCGCTCACCGAGAAAAGAAGCAAACCATTTGGACACATGGTAGACAGAACGTACACTGCGACTTGTACACAAAGTTTCTAGAATGACCATTCTGCGTTACGAAAAGCATCATTAGAACTCGACATTACACCAAAAGGTTGAGTTAATGAGATCGATTCCTCAACCGATCTCGACCAGGAGTCGAGAGATATTGGTGCTGAGAAGCAGTTCTGAGAAGGCTCAAATGAGATCAAGGATCTTTGGTTTGCACACCTCGCTCCGGCTTTTGAAATTATTAATTTAGAATAGAATGATGAGAACTCCAGATACAGTTAACTCTGCATAATCGGAACACCTCGTGATACCTCAATCCGGTACAGCGATTGAACGGGGTTCACTGTGGTAAATTCGCTCTGCGGCGAGCCGAACCTTGCGCTCTCTGACTCTCACAAACCCGCTCGCCGCATCCCTCTCTCGATTACAGAGCTTAAAAATGCTGATCGGAGTTCATGCTCTTCATTCGGTTGTTGAATTTCTCTTGTGCTTGCTTGTGGAGTTACGTTTTTGTATTCCATCGGCTCCTCTCGAAGACTCTTACAGTGTTGTGATCAGCGGTGACGAGGGCGCCACCAGAAATTTCCAGATACCACCGCGACAGGCGCTCCACCTCACTTCGTGAAACACAAGTCAAGACTCAAAATCTTCAAAAATGGTGATTGATTCAGGAATCGTCGAACCCGCCGAGGGCACCGTCCCGTCGTCCTCGGCATCGGACAGAGTCGCCCCCACGGGTGCGAACACGGCTGAGCTCAGCCAGCGAGAACAAATTCAGCTGGGCCAGGCCCAGCTTGTCCTTCTGCTTCACGCGCATGAGTGCGTGCGGAAGCACATCTCGATGATCCCCGACGCAGCGTTCAAGCGTTGGAGAAACTGCGGCGTTCGCCGTTGCACGAAGGCTAGGATGGTGCTCAGGCACCTCCTCAAGTGCAAAAGGAGAGCACGCTGCAGATACCGAGCGTGCGAGTCCTCCCGACGCCTTCTGGCTCATTGGGGCTCCTGCGTGAGGGCGGGATGCCGCTTCTGCGAGGGCGTCATCGACTTGCGGCGTCAGTGAGCGGTCCTGACCGTCAACGACTGGACATGAAGAAGTCAACAACTTGTACCCGTGGAGAGTGACGCGCAAACTGAGACTGTGATATCAACTGTAAATAGTCACCAATCATGCTTTCCTTTAGTCAATAAAGCGTTATCATTATTACAAGGCCTAGAATCTGTTAACAATCATCAATGCATGAATATCCGTACTCTACACATAACACATGAGCTGGCAGCGGCATGGGACTTGAAAAGTATGGTCTCACTGAGCCCGAAATCACTTCCATTGACTCCATTTCATATCCCAATGTGTTGCGCATGTACGTCCGGTGTCCGCCGTATGTGCATGTCGCGAGTGTGACCGATGTTCGGTCCTTACGAAGAAGAACGAGAGGACGTGCCGAACGAGCTTTGTGTCCTTCTTCCATCAACTCCCAACTACTGCCTCTAATTCTCGTGCAACCGTAAAAAGTTTTCCATCATTTCCGTCCCGAACTCCATCGGTAGGATATCGAAATTATCATCAACCAGTTCTGATTGGCACCTTGCGCCCAAGGCCTTCATCGAGCCGTTCTCGAACCTTGCCATTCCCGGAGGACGGAGAACGAAACACAAACGCGCTCCGCGACTCGATCTGGATCGGCTCAAGGGAATCGTCGCCGTCACTGACGACAATCGTCTCGAAATACGAAGGGTGGACAGTCCAATGCTAAGTCATCCTCTTTTTCCCTTCGATGACGCCAAGTGAGAAGGTCGCTCGAATCGAAATGGCGCTCTCGGCCCCAAGGATCATCGCCGCCGGAAACCAGCTTGAATCCCCTCCAACGAGTTCAGCCGTTCCGCCTCCCATTGCCAATGCCGTGGAGCCGAAGATTTCCGTCGGTTCTGACAGGAAGTCGGGACCAGGGCGGTGGCCGCGCGCAAACGAAGAATCGTCTGCCGAGATTCCAGAGCCGCCCTCTGTTGTTGTCGAAACCTTCCAGCCCTTGTCCGGAGCGTTTCCCACTCAACCAGCCGGAACGGTTGTTGGAAACGAAGTTTCGAACTTTTGTGCCAACTCGAAACTCTTCTTGGATACTAAACCAGAACCTTTTGTTTGTGAAGTGTCGCGTTATAGGCTCTGGAGAACCCAGTTTCTAAACTACGTCAGGCCTCGAACCGAGGCCTCGAGATGTGACAACTTGGTGGTCCTGTGCAAGCTACTCGAGGGATCACTGAAGGAAACCATCAGTGAGTTGCTGCTGACCCATCGTTACTATGATTCAGATTCAGATTCACACTAAGGTGTACGGATGTCGCCAACCATGCTCCTCTCCGTGGGCGGCGATCGGAACATGGAAACCCTCCTCATCGGCACGGCATTACCGCCGCCCCCGCTGTGGCGATCAGGAACACTCCTCGAAAACAGGCCGAGATTCGGAGAAACCTTTGCATTTTCTGCGGAGCCATATATCATCTACCATCAGCGTGTTCTGCCAATCTCACGCTTCAAGAGCGTCTCGAGATCCTCTCACAAGGTCGTCATTGTACGAAGTGCTTCCAGTTCGAACACATCCCGTATTCGAGCAATTGTCGTGACTGTGTCCGCTTTCGTGATTCATGGGGACTCTAAGATTCGAGTCCGCTGTTTCATTGACAACGGTTCGATGGTATCGTTCGCAACTCCTCGATTGATCAAACGGCCCTCTGGGATTCATCTTCAAGACAAAGTTTGTAGATATCCTCACGATGACTGAATCTCGGGTGTCACTCTGTCCATTTTGTTGAACCCTGCTTCCACATGGTAAACAAAACGTGCTCCGCGACTCCGCTAATTCACGACGTTCCTACATTTGTGGCAATTCTGCGTAACGACAGACCATCATCAGGACTCGACATTCCGCCAAAAGGTTGAGAAATCAGTTCGATCGATTCCTCGACCGATCTCGATCAGAAGTCAAAAAATATTCGCGCTGAGAAGCAGTTCTGAGAAGGCTCAAATGAGATCAAGGTTCTTCTGGTATGCTCTTTGGTTTGCATACCTCGCTCCGGCTCTTGAAATCATCAATTTAGAATGATAAGAACTCCAGATACAGTTAACTCTGCTTAATCGGAACACCTCGTGATACGTGCATCCGGTGAAACGATTGAGCGGAGTTCACTGTGGTAAGTTTGCTCCCTCTCTCGATTCGAGACCTTAAAACCGCTGATCGAGCTTCACTTCTCTCATTCGGTTGTTGAATTTCTCTGGTGCTTGCTAGTGAAGTTACGTTTTTGCATTCCAACGACGTCCGCTGTGTCGACTTCTCTCGTAGGCTCATAAGGTGTTGTAACTACCGGTGTCTAGGCCGCCTCTTGAAACCCTCGACAAGTCCCGTAGTCTTCGGAAATGGTGATTGATTCGGAAGTCGTCGAACCCGCTGAGGGCACCGTCCCGTCGTCCTCGGCATCGGACAGAAGGGCACCCAGGGGTGCGAACACGGCTGAGCTCAGCCCGCGAGAACGAATACAGCTGCGTCAGGCCCAGCTTGTCCTTCTGCTTCACGCGCATGAGTGCGTGTGGAAGCACATCTCGATGATCCCCGACGCAGCGTTCAAGCGTTGGAGAAACTGCGGAGTTCGCCGTTGCACGCAGGCCAGGATGGTGCTAAGGCACCTCCTCAAATGTAAAAGAAGAGCACGTTGTGCGTACCAAACTTGCGGGTCGTCCCGACACGTGCTGGCTCATTGGGACTCCTGCGTGAGAGCGGGATGCCACTTCTGCGAGGGCGTCATGGACTTGCGGCGTCAGTGAGCGGTCCTGGCCGTCAACGACTGGACATGAGGCCAGAAGGCGATGGACACTGGAAGAATACGATCGATAGCAACCCACTCGTGATATCATCAAATTGTTCGATGTGACTGATTTTAAAATAATCAAACATAACAAATTCTGTGACTCGCTGTTTGACCTGGTTGGAGCTCAGAAAAGATCTCGCTGTAAATATCGGTCGAAGCTCAGGGCTTCGAATGAAAAAGTCAACAACTTCATGAAGCCTCATGAAGGAACCAGAGCAGAGCTTCGTCCTGAGTTCAAGAGATACCAACGGAGAAAGACTTCGGTAACATCGATTCCGTCATTCAATTGATATATTCAAAATAGACATTACTGTATACAGTAAATAATGAGATTGTCTATAGTATGATGTATATAGTGATTTTTTACCATTGTTAGCGATAAGTATACGGATGGGGATAATGTTTATTTTATGTCATCATGAACATCAAGTATAAAAATATACTCGACATGAGTGAATAAAGAACATATTCATATTCATTCTACGGAGTCTTCGAGTGCTTACTCGTGTTCTCCAGCTCGCTTAAGAAATTCGAGTCTTCGTTCGAGGCTTCTGAATCATAGCGGCGCTCAAACGATCAGATTCCGTCGATATACATCATACATCACGCATCGCATATATATAACTTTCCTATTTTTCACTCCATGGTACGATGGGGAAGGCTTGAACATGGTAGTTTCAAACAATACTTGAACCTTGCAGTGTCAAAAGGGCCTCAGTCCACTCGACCATGTTTCGAGAAAAACGATGAAAATGTACAGCTTTGCGAACAATGTTGCCATCTCCAAGAATGTGATAGTATGTTGTGCAGCTAGAGAGTAATGTCAGAATATCTCATCATTTGCTGAGCAATGATGAGTTCAAGGCCGTGGACTTGGACACTTTTGAAACTGCATGATTTTTTCGAAGTAATTTTTCTTCGAAACCCAGATAAAACCAGGATCTATCCGAGGAAAAACGATTGGAAACACAGCCATAATCTCACCCAGAGCGAATTTGGAGAAACATCTCTGAGAGATTCCGAAAAGCGCAATTGAGTGGACTTGAGCCATTTTGAAACTGCATGAGTAATTTCCGCCGATTCCAACTCCGTATGTGATTTTTACCACTTTCCGACGCGAATCGAGATTTCTCTTCGCGCTAGAAAGAGGGAAGATTCATTTTTCCCATTTCTGCAATAATCCGAGAATCGAAAGAAATGAATTCAGGCTTTGCATTGTATTTCGCCATCGACTGCGCCAAGATGAAATAAGATGACTCGAAAAGTGTGTGTTGAATGTGGTCTCATTGTTGCCGATCCCGAAACGAGGTATCCAGGTATTGTGTGCGAGGCTGGGTTATCACTGACGAGGCCAACTGAGCAAATCCTATAACTGGGCATACGGACCACTGGACCGGAACACGTTTTTTTTTTGTTTAGCGGAATGCTGAAATAGTGGAAGGCGCACCACAGCTCTCCGATGCTAACTCTCAGTTCAGAGTGAATCGCTCGTAACTTCTTTATGGAACCCCAGTAGTAGGCCACATATGTATCTCCCCAATAAGCCCCATGTATACGTATCTCTCGAATAATTTGAATTTCTAGCAGCATGTCTTCGAGCCCGATTGTCCACTTGTCAGAATAAAACAAAGCTACAGAGGAAATTATGGGCCAAAAAAAAGCGATTACGAGAAATTCGGAAGGAGGTAACTGAGTCCAATAATTCAACAAGAAATCGTTAGTTTTCAATTCAGATAGCCCAGTTGTCTTTTGCCTCTTGTCCTGCAGCGATTCCTCTCGTGAGTGGAGGGTCGATGACTGCACACTCAGAGTTCGCATTGAGAAGGAGCTTCAGTGTTTTATTACCTCCGCTCCTCACTCTCCTCACCTCCGCTTACTACGTGCCGTGAAATGGTACAAGGTCAGTTGGTGGAACGATTTGGAGATGAACTCTGGAGTTCACGGAAGGAACTTCCAGGTCAGAGGTTCCCGATTTCTCTACCTCCCGGGACGACCCCTTAGAAGCTGACTTCCTGTCCTGGGAACCCTAATTTTTCGTCCTTTCGGACGGTTTACCAAAACCTTCTCTATCGGTGGTTCGAATTAGAATCAGATGAAACATCGTGACGTGAACCATCGTAGGCATAACCTATTAGGCTTATCATGGAGGACGTGAATTCTTGACGGGCTGTCACTGAACGCTTCCGCGACGAGAAACGGAGCAGGAGCAAGCTCCCGAATCGGGGCTAGAAAGGGTCAGGAAAGCTCTGAAATCCTCCGTCATCAATTTTTAGCCGAGATACTGACGCCCTGACACAACTGATTGACCCAGGTACGCGCTTCCACCTTCTCCGACCTTTTGCTTACGGGGATTTGTTCTTCGTTTTCATTCTTTCGGCGATTCCCTTGGATCTCACGAGATTGGGGTTTTGGGGGCTCATGTGGAGCGAGCGGAAGTCCATGAGCGCCAGATTGCTGTTCCAAAAAGGGGCTCCGTTCGCGTTACGTATGTTGGAACAGGAGCCTGGACGTGCATGAAGAACCCTTGTCTTCCGACCCCGAATTCTGCTCCCTTCGTTGCAAACCGTTAGAACCATAAGTCGAGCTCTCCTATTGAAATCCATCTTATTCCGCACCCAAACCTGGAATTCATCAAAAATCTGCGGAAAAACACTCCAAATTGATGTCAACGACACCAATCTCCATTTGAAGCATCGAGATTCAGCTATAAATAAGCCGCTCTCACCAAGTCGTAATAGATTGGTAGAACTATATTATGAAACTCAGGGGCTCGAATATACAATGAGTTTTTCTTTGAAAGCTTTCTTTGAGCAATGACTCTGCAAGCTCCGATACGATTCTCTGAAACATTTATCGCCCCGAATAGCTAAGATCCGGAAACAGAATACGAGCTTCGGAGACAATGTCTCAACTGAAAGCGATCCGATTCCCCGGAAAAGTCTAATGTCTTCGATGATTCTGGGAACTACAATGACGGAGATGATTCCAGGCTCAATCAGACCATTACTTTTATAAAGCGTAGTGTTTTATAAAGTTTGGGGTGTTTTTAGGAGTCGCAACATAAATGCAAGGAGATTCTTGCTGAAATCTTTCAGCACTAGGCGGGGGCGGACCGTAGGGGGGAGAGGGGCGTTGCGCCCGGAGCGGCACTTCCGAGGGGGCGGCATTTTGGTGATTTCTGCATTCTGGTTGATAAAGAGGGTCGTTTTTTCTCGGTCGTCATTTCGGGTGCAAGACGCTTCCAGGGGCCGGCGTTTTTCGGAGAGCCTCGGGCGGCACTCAGGCACGGTCCGCCACGGGCTTTACGATTGCGGTACAAAAAAGAACCATAGGAGAAGAACACTGGGAAGAGAAGGGAGAGCTAAGCATGCAGGCTGCTCGTCGTGGATTTCCTATTCATAGTTCTCTGCAGTTGATTCTCTTTTCAGTGAAACTACATCGAACTAAAGATAACCTGTGGCTTAGGATTGATCTCGGAGCTTATTTCCCTCATTTAGCGTGATATAGTCACTGCCTCCCTGTGCTTGGGCGGGTCTCCTGCGGCGATCCCTCTTTGCGCTGGAAGGGAGTTTAGGTGGAAATGAGTTACGGAAATGTATCGAGTGCGACATTGAGGGGAAGAAGGAGAGTTAGACTGCCGATCTCGGAATTCCGAATACATTAGAGAGACTCTAATTCTACAGCGCGTGGTAAGCGGAAGACGCAATAAGGAACTAAAAGGGATTTGTTCGACGGACAACTTAGAGCACATGGCAGCACGCGACAGGTTAACACAGAAAAGAAAACAACCAGAAAAACGAAAATCGGAAACTCAGTCTTCCGAGAAATCCTTTCGCCGGACTCCATCGAATCAAAACAAGAACCCGTGTTCAGCGGTTCAAACTTGAAGAAACACTCACGCTAGAAGCATCAGGCACACGCCGGCACCGGCAACGACGATGAAGAATGTGCAAATCAGGAATACGGCCAAGACCAAACTCCTCGTCGGACCGGATCCAATACCGTGATCCCCACCGTTCTCGCATGAGCAGTTTGACTGCAGTTGTTCCTTCGATCGCTCATCAATGCAAGTATTGTTTCCGCAGTCAAACTGATTTTCCTTGCATGCAACCTTCGAGCAGTTCTTCTCGTCGTCGCCGTAGAAGCAATCGCGTTTCCCGTCGCATCTCTTGAATCTGCTGATACATTCTCCACTTTCGCACATGAACTGAGCGACCGTACAGTTTCGTGCACCTAAAACTTAACGAGTCGATCGTTGTAGTTTTGTTCTTCCACAGATTAAAGAAAGTTCAAGGTAGTTGTTTTCCCGTGCTCAAGGACAGCGATGAGAGGATGAACAAGCATCCATTGATTGTCGGAAGCTCCGAGTCCACGGGACTAGTCAGTGACTGCTCGTGCCAAAACTAACATCGAAAAAGAAGGACTCACGGCAGTGTTCTTCGTCGGAAGAGTCCGAGCAGTCGTGATCGCCGTCGCACACGAATTCCTTGGAAATGCAGTTTCCGTCGTACAAACACTTGAAGTTTCGGTGGCAATCGTGCTCTTCGCAGTGCAGCTCGTCGGAGCCGTCCGCGCAATCTCTGGCGCCATCGCATCTTGTGCTCTGGTGGACGCATTCCCCATCTTCGGACGCACACCGCAGCATCTGTAGACCGCAACCTTTGCTGCAGGTTTTACCGTCAGCTCCTGTGCGAAGAAATCAATGACGTTGGACAAGATTACATCCGAAGATTACCCACTTCAATGCCAGGTGTCGGTTCCGTCCTCGTGAACGCGCATATTTGTTGAACTCACCAAGCTCATGTCCGTACGGACAAACGCAGACAGGTTCCAGGAGAGTCTTTCCGCGGGCACTGACACAGAATTCACATCCCGATGTTCCACAGGCGGAACCTTTGAGGGGAACCAACGGAGACCCCGCACGAGCCAGGAATCGAGTTTCGTTCGCGGAGTGGGCGCAACGTTTCACCAGCCAGCCGTGAAGCTGCCGAGGTAAACGATATTATTCAACGGAGACTGAACTCAGCTTCATATCGACATACATCATCTTGTCGCTTCACTGGATGCTTCGCAAGAAGCCGATGACTTGGAATCACAACATTCAAACTCATCTTCCGATCTGAGTCTTCTCATGACTTACGTGGCAGTCGAAACCCAGTTGGTCGTCGTGGACGAGATCGCAGAATCCCTTTTCAAGAACCAAGGAAACCTCAGTTTGGATCGACCGCGCGGAAGGATCAAAGGCCCACGTCCTCTGTCCGTCATCGGAAGATGATGGAACTTTCGCCAGAACAGAGTCTTCCCAAACACCGATTTCCATCGAAATAAGTTTCGAATTCATTGTCTCGGCGTAGATAATCCTGGAACAAAAATATTGTAAACACATTCCTCGTTCAGTTTTGCAAGCAAACTTCCATGCGTGGAAGTCAACGAGCGGTCCCCTATTCCTCGTATACGGACTCACCTGTCGAAAGGATCGATGTCCATATGTTTGATGTCAACGCTGTTTCTGATCAAAGCAACTAATGAAGTTTTTAGATTCACGGCGAGAAGCTCATATTCGTTGGCCGCGTAGAGAACATCGTCGGTCGGATCCAAAACCATTGCACGAGCTCCTCGTACCCCAGAGTATGCCTTTGTGGAGCCGTCCCTCCTCAATTCATAGAGTCTTTGATGGGTCGAAAAGATGAGGTTCATGTCGAGCGTTGTTGCAATGGCCAGCGGTACGAATTTGAGATTGAAGTTCGAGTTCAGGAAGAGCTCATCGTCTTCGTACACATACGTGGACACCGAAGTTCCGTTCACGAAGTATATCACTTCTTCACCTTCCTGTGGGATGCATGATTGATCATTTCCATCATCGAGATGCATTCCGGGAGGACAAAGACATTTGTACGAGTTCGACGAAGAGTCCGGAACGCAAATGTGACTACATTTGTTTCTCGAGCAAGGGTTCTGCAGC
The DNA here is from genome assembly GCA_021527715.1 of Neoseiulus cucumeris. Lineage (NCBI taxonomy): Eukaryota > Metazoa > Arthropoda > Arachnida > Mesostigmata > Phytoseiidae > Neoseiulus > Neoseiulus cucumeris. Next base: position 163,821 of record JAJSRV010000007.1, read on the forward strand.
GGGGTTTTCGATTTTCGGCAGATGGAGTGCAGCTGGAGCAAAGCAGGTGCCTCGAGCGGACGAAGATGATCTCCAGTGAGTCGATCGATCTGGAGGATCTTATTGACGAGCTGTTTCGATTTGAGCCTTATTGCCGATTCCGCATCCACCACTTGAATGAGGATGACATCATCGTGGACCGCCATGTTCCAAAACATTTTCCCTGACAAGTCGTAGTCGAGTCGAGTCAGAATTTTTGTTCTCGACGTCGCCAAGTCGACCTCGAGGAGGTTTGTGAGTGCCAGATACATCTTTTCGCTCTGTTCATCAACTACGAAGTATCGAATCGCTTCGCCGCCGAAAGTTTTGAATACGTGACTAATCTCGGAGCCATCCAAGCTACCCGACATTATCTTCGATCCTTCCTGCCAGAAGACTCTCGTTCCGTTGGCCAGTCGAGCGATCTGGACACGCGATACGATGTCTCTTCGTCGTGAAACGTACGGGAAGCATGAGCCATCAACATCGCAGATATTTATGGCGGTTCCCTTCAGTGTGGTGAAGTAGACGTTACCGGTAGCGTAATCCACTGCGAAGTCTGTCATCTGGACACGAGGGGCGAGAACACGAATCAGAGCCGGGTGTGCGTTCCTTCGGTTTTGAGTTTGAATGCTGTACAGGCTGTTCCCGACGCGAATGTAGAGCTTTTCATTATAGATGTCAAATGCCATCCGCGGCATGATCGATGGCGGCACGTGGTCATCAGCGACTGTTCCTGGAAATCGGATCTTCCGCTCTCAGCCATCTCGCTCCAGAATGATGTATCTGCCTTTTGCGGCATCACCTCGGTACCACACGAATGTCGCTTTATCCAAGTTTTCGCATTTGGTTTCATTTATCTTCTTGAAACCGGCTCTGCATCCACACTTGAAAGAACCTGCAATCGAAATAAGTGTGAGCTTCTGCCAAGCTTGGTTTGTTTCTGGTATGATAGGTATTATGTTCAACAAATACAGGAACATCCTCGGTCATTCATTGTTCAGGATTACCTATTGAATTATGGCAGATCTGACTGCAGGAACCGCGTGCACATTCGTCAACATCGATACAACTCCCTCCGTCTTTGTCAAGCTCAAATCCCGGGTTACATCCACAGATGGCGCCATGGCTGTGACGCGTGCAGAGTTGGGTGCAGTTTTTGCAGTCGGGATGACTCAGACAAGTTTCCGACGACTCGTCACGACCGTCAGGACAGTTTGGCTTCCCATCGCAAACGAATTTATCGTCTGAAATTCAATGCGCAGTTCTCCACTGAATCTTTTGATCGCTACGGTGGTAACCATCACCGATCTCCGCTAGCGGCGCTCCTCGAACCTACCTTCAAGACAGAGTCCCATCCCGCATTTGAACTGATTCTTACAGACCCCGTATCCACGGAGTATTCCATGACAGATCTCCTTGCTCTCGTCTGACTTATCGAGGCAGTCGGGAAGACCATCGCACATGAAAGATTTCGGGACGCAGATCGAACCGTCAGCACAAGCGAAAAATTCAGATGGACACGGCATTTTTTCGGCTGGAAGTCAAAAGAAAAATCACAGCTTTGGAATCGCGGGTCAGAGACTGCAGCTGCCAAAGAAAACTTCCACTCACTGCAATTGAGCTCATCCGATCGATCTGCGCAATCAGCTTTTCCATCGCAGACGAATTCTTTCAGGATACACCGCTTACCGCTTCGGCAGAAGAACCTGTCCTTGTCGTCCCACTGGCAGTCTTCGTCTGGAAGGATTCACGACATTCAGAATGATCTTTTGGCGCCGCAACCCCAATCAACCTCTCTCCTGCGAACAGGTGTTTCCTGAACGCGTGAGCGACGAATTCAGTGGAGAATAGTACATTGCTCGAGAACAACTAGAATCTGTTTGGCCCAAGACTTCCGGAAACTTACATTCGCAGTTTCTTTCATCAGTCTTGTCCGAACAATCGATCATTCCATCACAACGCCAACTGATGTGTAGATCTCGATCATGATCGCAGTAAAACACGCGTCCAGTTGCGAATGAAGAAGCCGAACCTAGGAATTGGAAGCGGGGGAAACTGAGACTCGTATGCGTAATCCTTATCAGGCGGAGGTCGAGCAATGAAATTGAGTTTTCCACATAGAGGTTTCACCTGTGCCGAGGATGCATTGACAGATATCCTCGAGGAAGCCTATGAAGAGCAGAACCGAAAGAAGACGCATGATCCAGTTTCGTGTGCTTTTGCTCAAGAAGACAGACTTTCCTGTCGCCGGTTAAATAGATAGAGTGAGGTGAGAGTCCCGTTTTTTTTCATATTGTCCGGATGTCACTGACGAAAACTATTGATATCGATATCTGCTGGCGAGCGAAGAGAGCAGAGGTCGCCTATCCAGTCGGGTCACACTACCGTCCTAGGTTGCGCGTCGGGCCGTTCTTTGTTGGTTGCCTACAATGAGGTACTCGATGGCTTTGTGCCTCTCACTATCGAGGGAGCAGCTCAGACATTTCCCGTTAGGACGCTTGGACGCTTCAGATGTAGCATTCCGTCGGCACTCCCGACAAGTTGAGCTCATCTGAGTAACTGTTCTCGTTTGTTCCTTGCCGTTATTTGAGAATTCTCTAAATCAGTATCCTGTCAAGTTACTGTCTTCGAGGAGGAGATTAGCCTCCTAGCTTTCATCGTCTAAGTGAGTATATTCTGCTGGATGATTGGTGACTTCAGAACAATGGCGGATCCAGGAATGGCTCGAAGGGGAGGCGATCGCAGATTTTCAGTGTCCCCGAAGTATTTTTTCCCTCCGCGAAGACACGATCGAAGACGTGATCGCCCGTTTTCCCTCCTTCCCCTGGATCCGCCACTGCTTCAGAATGCTCTGAGATATTCTTGAGTACATGCCGACACTAGCCCCAGGTTCCTCCCCTCGGTACAAAGCTTCTCGCTTTGCTACGTCTCGGGTGAAAAGGAGTACCAGTTGGGTGACACCAAGAAGTAATGAATCGCTACCACTTCTGAAACACTATTTTTCAACATGACAAAACATATGGGAATATTGAAGTGCCCTAGTTCAGTTAGGGGCAGACCCAAGACTCGTGGAGTGCTTGCTCCAGGGACGCAAAAACTCCCTGAGATGATCTTTTGATTGTTCCCCTGAGATTGTTCGTGTTTAGTTTTTCACTGCATATGACCAGTCAAGAAGAAGACTTTCAAGTCGCTCAACAGAGTCGTTCTAATCATATTTATGCCTGACTCGTCAATCTCTGCTGTTTTGAAGAACTTGCTCAGAAATCCGAGTGGAAACAAGGAGAAAATTGTTTTGCTCACTGATCTATTCCTAAAAAACGATACCGCAATTCATGATTCACGAGTCGCGTACCCTAGAGGTCCGCGGAGGGAGGAATGTTTCGTTTCCTCAGGGATCCCGTATGCGCGGGCTTCGAGGACGAATCGACGCCAAATGGAGTCGAGGAATCCAGGCAAATGAATCGCCGTTGACTTGCTCTCCTGATAAAGCAGAACTCTTTGCTCGTTCTCTGATGCCATATTTAATGTATACGCATGTGCTGCTTTGATAATGAAGAATCTGGGTATGTCCTATGACTGGACATTTTTCTCGCGAAAACCGGACATCAAACAGAGAGGAAACAACGGTCAAAACCGGATATCGGAATTGGACATTCGTTTATCCAAATAGGACATATGTGAAGAAATGTGGTGCTGTACTAATCGATACTGAGGAGTTCAGATGTACTCTAGCAGCGGAGGAACAGCGGATTTATTTTCGGAATGTGGGACAGAATACGAATTATTCGACGCTGTCGGAGTTTTGATTTTTTTCAGATCGCCGACCAGACTTTCTTTTCACGATTCTGTACCTAAACTCGATCGGTGGCCACTGAATGAAGTTCACAGCGCGGAGAGGACGCTCAACCGAGTCGATTCTTGACAACGGCCAACGTTCTCCGCGCATCCACGTCGACTCATCGGCATTGTTTCGAACCTAATGTCACAGGTTCGATTTCGACAACAGCGTAAGTGGGGAGCTTCCCTGAGAATGGTTCACATGATTTCAATAGACCCCGGGATGATCGTGGAACAGGTCGATTTTTCCTCCACTTCTCCTGGGAGCGTCACGGAGGTGGCGGGAGGAAGCGAATTCCCGAGCAGAGTTCTGACGGTGAAGTCACAGTATAGTGATTCACACGAACGCGTCAAGAATTTGAAGTATATCCAGAGGAAAAGAAACTCCGATATTCTCCAAGGAGTTCGCTTGACCACGAGAAAGTGATTACCGTAAAACTTCTAATTGCAGGGCATGCCCGGCAAATATTTCGATCCTCCCGGGGGTGCCCGCTAATTCGAGCATGACCGGCAAATAGAGCATGCCCGGCAAATATTTCGATCGCGAGAGGAATCGGCGGCCGTTGGGGCTCGAATGATGAAAAATGACAAATCGTATTCCAAGATTATTCGCTCATCAGCTGAACCGACCTGCCGAGTCTACTTCTCAACTTCGAGAAGTAGCTCGGTGAATAGAGCAGAACCGGGGCGTATTTATTGAGATTCAACTTAATCTTCCTCTGTTATATGTACAACTGACTCATCTCCATCGTATTCTTCTGACCAGTCACATCCTTCTGGAACGGCGTTGAGAGTGCCCGGCAAAAAGAGCATGCCCGGCAAATATTTCGATCCTTCCGGGGGTGCCCGCTAATTAGAGCATGCCCGGCAAAAAGAGCATGCCCTGCAATTAGAAGTTTTACGGTAATTAGTTTGGGGTCGGAGGAATCAAGTGTGTTTCATTCATGAAACAAATCGAGATTCGAGCCTGGACCTTGGGGTAAGGTCACTCCTGTGAGTTGTGTGCGCTGGCGCACCTGGCTGAGCATCTCACAACTCGGTTGCAAAACGCTCCCAATCCTTCTGCAAATCCATATCAGATGAAAAGCAATAGCGTTGAGAGAGAACCGCCCGAATATCTGACCCCGATGAAGTTATCCAGAAAAAACACAGTTCTTCACAGCTGCAGCGTTGATACCACTTCGATTTCGTCGATGACACTCGGGATAAGTTCTACGGAGAATCCAAGATCTAAGAATTCCGAATGATGCTCAATGAATGGGCAAAAATTATTCTCGTCGGGTCCTGGCCAACTTTCTCTGAGGTTCGCTGTACGGAGCAATTCTTCAGGGCTCAACGAAAGCGAAGATTTCGACAAAAGTTCCAACCCAGCCATGAGACCCCAGTCCTCTTCTAGCGGGGTGCCCAGAGCACCGTCCTGAAGCTTTAGGTCAAAGACTGACTTACCGATCTTATGCGAGAAATTTAAATCATGGAGTTCTCGGCGACAACACAGTATAGAGTCTACACTGGTCTACACTGTAGACCACGAAAGATTTATCCCGTCGAGGCGGCGGCGTTGTCGAGGAACTAAGGAACGTCAATGTTTCTGTTCACGCAGTGAAAGTACTCGGCCTTAGACTGTATCAAAGAGGGAGAGTCCATCATTCTGAGGAGGAAATAGGTAGCGGAAGAGGTCTCGTTTTTGGTTTCGAGCCTTTTCTAGCAAACTCGATGACTGCAATTTCTCACGGTTTACTCAGCGTGCGAATGCTGTCGGATTCGCTATCGCTGTCAGACTTTTTCTCCAGAATCGGAACATTGTTGACAAAGTCAGATTTACTCTGGAACCAAAAGTTGCTGGATATGGTGGTCGCGCACTGGCGAGTCACCACGACGGGGAACGTTGGAACAAAGCCTTCGTCCCAACCACTTGGAGAACCAAAGCGGCCAGGAACGCAGAGGCACTCAAAGATCTCTCCAGGAGTTAACGTCTGGAAGTTTGAGCTTTCGACATTGATTCTTCCAGATCTTGAAAATGGCGATTGAAGGAGGCGCTCGTCAGCGAATGGCAACAGGTGGTCTACCAAGATTTGGGCGTATGTTTATGACGTCTGCCTACCGGATGAGAATGCGATTTCTCAACATCCGCTCATAAGAAAACGAGGTCCAGATAAAAAACGAAGTCGCTTCATTTTTCATAGAGCTCATTCTGCCATTCTCCCTTTCTTAACATCCATCCCTAATCGATCGGCTCCGGAAATGGAACGATACGGGCAACGTTTGCCGAATGCATGAGAATATTGTTTCTCGAATCCTGATTCATGAGCAATTTTGTTGTCGGCGGCAAGCCAGAGTGATTACATAATATGAGATTCATGTGGTATTACTCACTCCTCATGGAAAGATCAGAACCCTTCTCAGTACGACGTCTTTAGCATCTGTTCGTGAACAGCTCATTGATTTTCCCGTCGTTGGAAGCACTCAGAACGGTTTTTGGTTCGTGGATTCTCAGGTCATCCATGAAAGGTTAGTGTATCGCGAAGACCGGTCTGTTCCGATCATGGTGACTCGGGCTCCGGAAAGCCGCAGCGAACAGAATGCTCTTCGCAAAACCTGAGGAAGAACTTCACTGGTAGGGGGTATCAATAGCTGACATGGAAGAAGCTCTCCAGTCTCCTCTCTAGATTTAGGTGCCAGCTCAACCGACGGCATTTTGAAGGTATCCGTCAGAATGATCACGACAGGTAGGTTTGTGACACGACTTGGCGATGTTTCGATCTCGTAGAAATGAAATTGGATCAAATTAACATCGAATGCGTTACTTATGTCGATCGTCTGACTCGAAAACTTCCATCGGACTCCGATCCAGTTGTAGCGGAGTCTCGAGTCGAAAGTCGATTATCACGGTACCGCGAGTCCAGCATGAGCAGGATTGGGGCTGACCCATGGTGGTTCCAGATAGGCGAGTTTTTGTTCGACGGAATTTAGCCAAGGTACTCGCTATCAATGAGCGCCACGATTTCGACCATCACGAGACCATTGATGGAGAACAGTTGTGGGGGTGTGGAGATTCACGGAAAACTTTTCCGCAGACGCGCTCCAATCCCGAAAGATACTTTCTGGGCCAAAATGCCCACGACTCTGCTTTCTACACGCCATAAACGTAGTTGTTGCTAAACAGAGGAGCTAACTTAAAATAAATTTCCGAAGTCAAATTCAGAGAGGCCATCTTGATGTTGGAACTCATTTTGGAACATCTCTCCCGGATCGACTTTGTTCCTCGCTGTCCTTGCGCCGAGTGCAAAAGAGGGCCGGAAGTTCTCGCGAAGACCTGATGCCGTACTCGCTTTAGCTCGTTACATTCTCCGCGACCGGTTTCAGATAGCGTGTGAGATACAATGGGATGGGCTACGAGGCAGCGTCTCGTTCCAAGCGATGAATACTCCTACACTACTGCGGTTCCATGCAAACTTGATCGTCGCGATATACAATCACTTCTCGAGCGCAAAGCGCGCGGTGTCAGTGAAACGGCTCTCTAGACATTCCACTTTTGAAAAAGTCTTCCGGGTTCCTGAAGTCGGTTCTATGGCATGCGGCTCTCACTCGTTCAAACATTAACAATCAATGATCCTGTGCGACAAAAATAGTCGAAAATCAGTCTCTTAGAGATTGACGCAAACCTCCTACGTCGAGATTCCAAAAATGACATTTTCGCTGGCTTAGATTCGCAGTTTCAACTTGGTTCCATGGTCGAACAATCGTCGGACTCACAAACCATAACTGACATTCTAGCTTGAAGAGATTCATTTCAATAACTATTGTGTATTGTAAGAGCCCATTTTAGAAACGGGATGAAAGCCAGCCATCAAAACATCTGGATTTGGAACATTCACGGCCGGTACATGAGCCGGAACGAAATCATTTGGTTGTGACCAAGCTCACAGGATGTCAGATAACAAAAATCGGATTGCTGACTGATCCCGGGAAAGGTTAGGTTAGGAGGGCAACGAAAATGTTTCGCTGGCCCGGCCAGATCGAACTGGACAGAACTCCTTCTCTTTCTTTTCCTCTTTTCGAAACAAAGTTCAAGGGATTGCCCGGGAAACATCACGAGGCTCAAGAAGAATCCCTCTCGAGGCGTTGACCTGGTGGCCGGAAAATAAGAGAAAAATATGCATCGAAAATTCCCGAACGCATATTAATATACACGAAAGGTCGTATTGGGGGAAAGGTTGTCCCTGTAAACATCGTGCACCTCGAAGAGTTCTCCGCTAAGCTCGATAACTATTTCGTTCGGCTCGACCCGTTGTGTGGGAAAATGCCAGGCCCTTCCAAGATTGAGGATACGATTCCGAAATCAGTAAGCGGTCGGAGGATGTTTTTGAAGACAGCGGTCTGCGTACGAGATCATAACCTAGTTGCCGCCCGAAAGAAGCCTCTTGCCCGTAACGATCGAATGAGAAATCGAAACTTCAAAGATAATAAAATACTCGTCTTATTTATTGCAAAACGACCAAGGTTGTTTAAAGTTTTCCTCCTCTTTCGTAAACATCCACCTGATCAAGCCATTCGAGCTGCTGGGCTTCAACCATGTCGGTGAGCACGTTCTGAAATTGGAGAAAGCTTGTCAACACGGATCGCTCGAGCAAACTTCATATATGCTTGATTTTCAACTAATTGTGAGCCATACTGATTATATGGCGCGCCGCACTGACTAGCCGTACTCTCGAGCAGTTCACTGTCACGTAGCACCTCACACCACACGCTCTACTGTATAAACTTGACTGATATATGTACGAAATAGTCAACTGACAAGCTCTCAAGGGGGCGCCCAACCGCCCCGGAGTGAGAGCAAGCTGTCTTTTGCGGACACCCCTTGGGGCTAGATCATGCTTGGAGAACAGTCGAACTCACCATCGTCTCATCGTGATAGGTTTTCACCAATTGAATACTGTGCGATACTAATCTCCGGTCTGTCGCTCCTTGCTCACGGATTTCCTCCAGGAGCTCATTCAGTTTCGATTCGATCCTCGCAGAGCTCTCTGTGAGCTTGCTTTCGATTCGCGCCGTGCTTTGGGCTAGCTGCGCGAGCAGCGAGTTCTGACGTTCCAGCAGCGAACTCATTCCTTGCTGAGAGCTACAAAGCAAAGAGAGAGTCAGCCACTCGCGTCAGAATCAGTGTTCCCACCAAAAATCGTCAGAGTCCCGTTTCTTACGCTTGACTAAGCTTCGATATCGATCTCGACGCATCCACGTTGCAGAATACAGCTTTCTCCGTTGACTCTTCATTATTTTGAGTGAAGCGCTCTGAGAATCCAAAAAAATCTACTCATACTACGGACGCACGGAAACTATCAGGGAATGGGGGACGTCTTAGCGTTTCGAGAACACCCTTGCATTGATTCCTAGCCAGACGATTGCCAGAAATACACATACGCTCACCCTCTTGTCGATGTGAAAGAGGTTGTCGAGTTGATCCGCGCGGAGGCCGAACGGGCGAAGTACTGTCAAGACCGAAGTCGACATTCCCCAGAGTCACATCTTCACCTGAAGAATCGAAACTCTGTATGATAACGTGTTTTCAGTCTCAAGTTCGAATTAAGAGGAACTCTTCGGAGAAAGCCCGGTCGCTGGCCCGAAAGAGAAACCTCGGGAAGAACTCATACCCTGCAAGATCGTTGACTGTAGGATGGTCTTATCGTTCTCTTTCAAATTAGAATCCACGAAAGTTTCTGGAAATCAGGAGAGAAGTGTGAACTCGACGCAGAGCTCGCGGGTGAAAACTTGAAGAACTGACCCGAAAACTCCGTCAACTCACCTTCCGTGATCGGCGCCGACGCGAATGTTCTTCTCGACGGCATGCTGATCGCCGACAATTGGCTCGAGATAGAAGTATGAGCTTTCGGCGGCGAAATCATCGAACCAAGTGAGCTCCTCCGCCGCTTGTCATCTGCGCCGGAGACAAGACAGAAATAAAAGATCAGGAGGAAAGTCGGTCGTGCTGGATTTCTATTCGTCCGAGTCGGGCACCACAATACCTTTGAGATCCAAAGTCATTGATCCGATCGTGTGGAAAGAAGCCGTGGAATCGTGACTACCTTTCAATGGTGATATGAGCTCCACATCACTTTGTTTCAAGGATGCTGATATGAAAAAACAAAGAAATCTTGTTCCTCCGATCCGAAGTAGTATTTTATATAAGGGGACAGTATATCGAGAGCCACTTCACACAGCAGGGCGAGAATACTCACATCTTCGAAGGCCGTGTCGAATGTCAGGATTGAAAGCGACTTTTTGGGGGTACATAGATTCGATACCGGATTTCTGACCGGCCAACGGTAGCTGGAAGAACGTGGCAGTCGTGAGGGCAAACGTGATCTTCTGAAACCTTCTTTTTTGGAGAATATATCATCTGTGTCCAAGTTCCGCTCCATCTAAGAGTAGGAAACTACGAAAATATAAAGACGGAAACCTACGTAAGACTTTGCTCTCGCAATTCGTTCCACCGCTCTGATCGTTCGCAAGGTTTTGTTCCACGAAATTTGTCTTTTCTTCATGTCGAAGCACGCGAGACCATTCTCCAATCCTAACAAGATTTCGCTTCCGTCTTTCAGGATGCAGGCGCTGTAGATAACCTCGGAGTGCCGATGAAGCAGACCACAGCTGTAATGAGAACTTCCAGATCTGTACAGGTTCGCAGTCGCCGTAAAGATGAAAGAGTTCGTTCGTTATTCAACCAACCCCTTTTTTCCGTAGTACACAATTCTGCCGTCGTTCGCGATTGTGAACAGCGTTTCGGTTGTACCCCACAGAATGGCGCATGGTTTGCACACATGCGCCTCTCCTGGAGGAGGCCTGAATCTGGAGCTTCGGTCAGGAAGTTTGGGTTGAGCTGGAGATACATCGACGAGTGCTGCCCCCTCTTCCAACGAGAACACACCAAGCATGCTCGGACGGAACGGGTGGTATCGGATAAATACCTCGGCATTCTGTGGATGAGCAGAAGATAGCTCTAAGAATGAGGGTTGTGCAGCGAGCTTCCCAGAGATAGCCGAAGATACAGGTGTCTGGATTCGATGTTTGTCTTGCAACTATTAAATTCAATGAGTTCTCATCATCCTCGGAGAAACTTACCGGTTTCGTGTCATAGACGAGGTGAACATCCAGTTTATTGCGAACACTGTGAAGCAATATTGAGCCCGCAACGGATGCTGCTAGCTGCGTTCCTGTGCAACTTACATCAATAGATGTTACTGGTCCACCACGACCACTCTGAAGGAACGGAAACGAACTCTCAAGCTACGAAGGGCAGATTCTTTCGTTCGACGCGAGAGAATCGAGTTACATAAGCATAATATTTGTGATGACTCATAAAGTTCGACCAAACATGAACGAACCTTCGTCAGAATTGTAGGTTGTTTTGTTTTGAGATTGAATTGCACTAAAGCGCCTGCCGAGGTTCCCAAGTATACGATATGATTCATCGTCGGCGAATGCACTCCGCACGTTACGATGAACTGGAATCCGAATCCCGTAAGTGTCTAGATATGCCACTACCTAACTTGATGATCTTGCAACCAGGAGAGCGGCCACTCTGGCGCGGGATTTCGCAGTAGAGAGGATTCGATACTTACATCTGTCGGCATGAAGTCATAGTACAGCCATTCGTTCTGACCCTTTGTTAAACAAGCGAAACATATTCCTTGCTCGGGATTGTTGAAAACCGCCAACACTTGTCTGCCGTCAGGAGCCAATTGTAAATCTCGCAAATTCAGAGGGTTTCTCGGACTACAAGACAAAACCTCGCCGACCCTCCCATCAGGACCTCGAGTGAACAGATTCAGCTGTTCGGCCGCAATCACGAAAGAATCCATCATTGTATAGCTCTCTGAAGCGAAGTGAAGATTTCAGTGACTACCATGTTCAGTAGCTGATAATATGAGGCTCACACATGGATCTAGTTCTTGAAGGTTCATAATCGAACATCGACCTCGGATTTCTTATATTCGGAAACTTTCAATTCAGCTAACTGAGAGGAATCACAAGAAAGACCGGATTGCCTCGGGAGTTTCATCAACCATTGGGTGTATCGGGAGTCCTTGAGAGCCACAAGCCAATCTCCCAACAAATTCCGTTCAGAACTCCAAGAGGCAGAGCATCATTTTCATTTTTTTGAATAAGCGTTAAGCAATTACCTCACGACGACAGGAGGTATACTTCACGGTGATATGCAGACGGAGCCTGAATCCTAGCTAGTAAGCTCGTTTCTTGTGAGAGACATCAGCATTGATCAACTCTGCTGCTCGAGGTTCGAACTTTTTTGACACCTCTGATTCTGATGCACTGTCCGTTCGTTGTCGTGAAGTCGGTGTTGGCGCCTCTGGGAGGAATCGAAACAGATGAAAACAGGAAACATCGTCTGCTCATTGATTCGCGCATATTCTGATTCTCATCTCTGATGTCTCTCATCTAGAGTCTCAGAATTTCTGCTTCGCCGATTCTCAGACTTGCGGATATGTCGACCGGATAATTATAAAATTTCGAGATTTCCAATTCAACGGACAGTTCCCGCCGATGTTTTTTCTCAGATCCACCGTTGTCGTATTGACATGCGAGCAGACGAACGACAACAATCGTTCTGCTTTAAACGTCAGGAGGCGGCGCTGGCAGTTATAAAATACGAAAACAGTCGCAATCGAACGATATTCTTTAACTCGTTTCAGCTTTTACTCGAGCCTGGTCTTTGCGTGCCATGTAGCTTGCTTTTCTCAATTCTGGTATTTTGGTGATCCTGACGTCGTTTCAAGGAGAACGGTGAGAGCTGGTCCCATTGAAAATCCTCGAGAAGTGTCCTTTAAATAGAACGAAGTGTGATATCGAAAACTCAAGTGAGCAGGAGGACATTTTTCTGTCGATTGTCGCTCAGCGACTCGCCGAAACGAGTTGACGTTCTCTGGGGTTTCGAAACTTATCAAACTGCGCTCGTGGGAACACATTCATTTTCAGCGGAGACACATCGAGATCCTCATGGTGCTCGAAAAGTCTCACTTAGAGAACGTTTCATCCGATGATTGATTTGGTCCTTGAGCATTCGTCATAGTAAAGGTTTCATCCGAATTGTTTCGCTGTCTAACTAGTGGAGACCTCTACCTTCAAGCTTTGAGTTGTCTGCGACCGAAATGGAAGAAACTCGCAAGATCGATTTTGAAGGTGGCGAACAAGAAAAAACGATAAATCTCCCGGTCTACCTCCGCATCAAACCCCTCGGAGACTCTGAGGAGAGCTCATTGAAAGTCATCGACGAAACCACGGTTGAAACGAATCATGGTGAGTGGAAGAATCTTCCTGCCAGGAATCGGATCAATCCTATCTTGACAACGATAAGAGCCGCTGTATTTCTTTTGAAGTCTCGTTTGAATAGCTCACCTTTGGTTTCGATTAACGATCATGATTTCCTCAGATGGACGTGCCAACAAGAAGGCCACATTCACCCGCGTGTTCCAAGGTCACGTCGGCCAGCAGCAGGTGTTCGACAGCACCACGGCATCGCTTCTGCAACGATTTCTCGATGGTGCCAACGTCATGACATTCGCTTACGGAGTGACATCATCCGGAAAAACCTACACGATCATGGGAAACCATTCCAATCCGGGTCTGGTGCCGAGAACTTTGGAAAGAATATTTGGACACTATAAGTCCAAGATCGCAACCTCGATGCTCACCTACAAACCCGTCCTCTTCGAAGGAACTCAGCAACTCAAAGCAAACGAGGTGTCTGAACTGAGAAGGATGAAGACTTCTCTCCTGGCAAAAATGAAGTCCAACAGACCGGGATTCGCGCAATATGCGTTCAAAAGTAGGACTGAAGATCAGAGCTCGGGAAGCGACCTCCACGCCACTATAGTCTCGCCGGCGAACTTCTGTACGGTCTGGATATCCGTCTATGAAATATACAATGAGATCATCACGGACCTACTCCTGAGCGATTGCAATAAATTGAAGCGAAAGCCTCTCACTATCGGACAGGACGCGAAAGGTCGGACTTTCGTCAAGGATTTGACTCAAGTGCCCGTGAACTCCGCAGCCGAGGCTTAAAGTCTCCTCCAGGTGGCCAAACAGAACCTCGCGAAAGCTTCAACTAAGCTGAACGATAATTCTTCGAGGTCTCACATGGTTTTTAACATCAAGATGGTTCATTGGGGTGGATCGTGCGCTCAACCGTTGGTGAATCATTTCGTAATCAGCGACTTGGCTGGAAGTGAGCGTCAAGCCAAAACCGGCACCTCGGGAATGAGTCTCAAACAAGCCAGTGCCATCAATAACTCACTACTAGTCCTAGGTCGTTGTCTCGAAGCATTGAGGAAGAAAGATCGAGGGATATCGGCACCGTTCCGAGATTCTAAGCTTACGAGAATTTTGAATCCATTCTTCACCCTTGGAGGCTACGTGAGTCTCATAATTTGCATCAATCCTCACATGAGTCTGAAGGACGAGACGTTGGACACGATTCGTTTCTCCGCGATCGCGTCGGAAATCGTTCAAGAAGTGATCAGACCGGTGGATAGATTGCGGAAGCTGAGGAGGTTGACACAGACATGCGCTGCTGAACCGGAGGCTGTCCGATCTGGAGACGCTGACTCGGACTCAGACCTGGTGGAAAGCTGGAAGGATGCCGTTGGCGCGGTGGCTATCCATAACGGGATTCGCTATCTTGAAATCAAAGCTAGTTACTTTAATGATATGGCTCGTGATATCCTACACGCCGAGAAGCAATTGATGGCCAACGAGGAAGAAATCGAATCACTGAAGACTCGTCTGAAAGCAGCCGAGATTTCCAAGGAGAACATCCACTCCATGTATGAAGATCGCATGAAAGAGCAGCGCGACAAGTTCTTGACGCTGAAATTCGAGTTGAAAGAGTTTTATGAAAACGAAAAAGCTATGATCGTCAGCTCGTTGAACGAAGAAATCGAAACATATGAACAGAAATACATTAAATATAGGGTAGGTGAGACTTATAACCTTATGAAGCTGTTTATATAAGAGCTTGAGCAACCAAATACATCCAATCCGTTTATTTAATCTTTAAATTCTCCGGCAGAACGGATACGCCAAAGTGAGCTCGTACCTGGAGGAGAAGGTATGGCCTGAGATAAGTCTGTATCGAGATCGTTTCGGGTATCTCCCGGAGTTCCCATATTCTGCAAGCGGTGACGATCATGACGTCAAGCCAGAGAACTCGATCCAGTTCTGGCAAAGGAAACTCGAAGAAGCCGAGATCGAGATCCAGCGTTTGAGAGCAGAGATGTCGGAGAAAACGAATCAGCTGACAGAAATGTCTAGGGACTGTGAGCATCTGGGAAGTATTATGGCTGAATTACAGTGCGAGGAAGCCGAATCGACGACTCAATGCACTTTAGAGACCAAGGTCAAGGAATTAGAGGAAACGGTGGAATCAATGAGACATCTAAGCGACGAAGAGAGCACACTCCGGCTCCAAGGTATAAGTTGAACGATAATCCTTTGAGACAGCTTCTAACGATTCGAATACGTGTTCCGGAAATGAACCCAAGTCCAGAAATCTTATTTCCATGCTTTCTAACGAATTTCGTGATAATTACAGTTTCGACACTTCAAGATGAGCTTCGCAGTGCCGAAAAAATGAGAGAAAGCCTTTCGGCGGACTACGAGATCAAGATCAACGACCTCAAGAAAGAAATGGCGGAAATCGTATTCAGAATGCAGGGAACGGATTCCAAGGTATTTGGGGCTTCAGCAAAACCTAGAGAACGATCTTAGTTCAAACAAGAGAGAATTTCAGGAGACGACAGCCCCCTTGATGTGAACATTGGAATAATTGGGGAGAAATTCAGGCGTGCTCAGGAAATGTTCAGCAATCGGTGTTTAATGATGTTAGATTTTGCGCGATATGCATCAGGTGATAGTGAAAAAATGCCTCTTGCTTGTTTCAGGTCGATGGTGCTCTCGTGGAGGCGAATGGGCGGAGAAGAAAATCAAGGGAAACCCAGACATCTAGTGAAGACTTGAACGCAGCAGAAGCCCGTGTTTTCTTGAAGGCTTTCGACGATTTGGTGCACAATTTAGGAAGACTGCTGACATCATTCTCTGATGTCGATGGAACAGCCGGAGACCTCGATGAAACAATGATCCCTATTGAAAGATTCGAGGAGCTGGAATTGGAGTATAACTCAGCATGGCGTGAGATTCCAATTCCCTATTCCTATTGCGTGGCTTTGGGAGAAATTTCGTCGAAACTCTCACAAACGAGGGTACTCCAAAGGCTAGGTCTAGCACCATACGAGAAGCTATCTCAGGAACGTAACCTGTCTCCTGCAAAGAGATGCGGTCGAACTGAATCTGATGAAGATTGCAGTTACTTGAGAGAGGCTAATATCCAACTTCGAGAAAGACTTCAGGAATTCCAGGATTCACTCATGGAGAAGGAGTCTGTGATCAATGCCCAGGTAAACGAATTTGGAGCGCTTCATGCTCAGACAGGGTTGACGGAATATTCAACAAAACGTTTCGCTCCTCTCTCAAACTTATTACCGTGTTAAAATCCGGCTGAAATCCTTGTCCATTCCAGGCGATTGAATTAGAAGAACTGAGGCAGAATACTGTAGCCAGCGAGGTGTTCAAAACCAAAGCTGAAGTCCTGGAAGCTGAGAACCAAGATCTCCGCAAGCGCATAAGAAACATCCACTTGGCAGAAATGTATAACGAGGGGAAACCATCTCGAGCTCTGATAGAGAACAGAATCCTCTCGCAGCTCGAAAGCTCGCTCGAAGCCTCGTCCCGGAGCACCGACAGCAGTTCCGTTGAAGAGAACTCGCACAGAACCAGTTCCGAGAAAGGTCATCTCAAAAAGGCCAAACAAGGGAGACGGTTACGACTGAACAACGATGAGAACTCTATTCTAGACAGAACTCTCAAGGAGTCCATACAAGACACTTCACCCGTACGGGATTTCAGAAGCACTCAGCGGAAACGTTAAAATTCCCCGCGACTCCAGCTCTTCAACTGCGAGTGTTAATCTCCCTCTGCGTTATCGAGATTCCGGTCACCCACATGCTTGGACTGTTTTTTGATTTTTCTTCTCGATAACGTTTACTTAGTTCAGCTGGAACGTAATCTTCCCCCCCCCCCCTCCCCCGAAAAAGAGGGAATTTTAGGATTTGAGTTGCCTACTTGGTGCGCTCCTTGAAGTCTGTGTCATCCGGCTATACTGGCACTCTTCAACGCGCTTATCGAGAATCATCAGAGATGACACATGGCAGACGAACTTGTAGTCTAGTGTTGCTCGCGTCCGGATTCTTGCATGTGAATCAGCGTGCATCACCGTGACCTCGCAATATTTTTCTCAAGACTTCTCCGAGCAAGATTATTCCCTTGAAACAGCATTCAGAGCCAACCATTGGTATGAAATCGGTCCATTTGAGAGTTCCGCGCTGCCAGCGATCCTGCCGATTCCGTTTATCAAACAGATATTGTGAAATAAATTATGCTGCTTGTTCTAAGAAGTACCTATTCACGTCTTCTGAATTGTTGGTTTCGGTGATGCGTTCTGCTCCTTCTCTCTTCCCCCAGGAGAGAGCCGCAAGAAATAGTTTCCAAAAATTTGAATGAAGAACTTGGGGAACCTGTGTCGGTCTGAAGTTTATTTTAAAAGTGCCGGGAATAAAATTGGGATTTCACAAAGTTGTTTACAGTATTTACAGTTGTCCGACGGCTTCTCTTCGGATTCCGTTCGACCAAGATTGGACATTGAAGGCATTCAGTCAGCCTTTGAGAAGAGTTTCACAAATCAATCAACGTTTCCTCAAAGTGGACGACCTTGTCCTGTAGGGTATCGGCGTCGGAGACAAGTTCCGAACGCTTCGCTCGAGGGTTCTGTCGAGCACTGAGTTTTCCTCGTTGCCAAGACGCAAACGCCTCCTCGGTTTTTCGGTTGCTGGAACCTTGAGTTCGACTTCGGAGGAAGAAACCGATCGTCGGCGTCGAACCACCCTCTCGGTTTGCGGATACTCTCTAAAAATTCGCCTCTGCTGATTATCCAACTTCTTTGTGAGAAACTCGACCTCAACTTCGAGTTCTCGCGCGTGCTTGACCTCAATTTCCAAACGCCTGTTCTCTTTTTGCAATGTCTTCATTTTATCGCGGTTTTCTTTATTCTCTTCTGAAAGCCTCTGCAATTGACGTCCGAGAACTTCAATGGTTGTCACTTTGTCACGAAGCTCCTCCAATTCGGTTTCCTGCAAACAGAATTAGAATGAATACCGATGAAATTTTGATTTTTACTCAGATTCGGGATTCGGCTACATGTATTCAAGTATCTGGTCTAAATATAGGCTCCTCGAGGATTACCGAAAAACGTTCTAAATGGGTAAGATAGAAAAAAAAGAGATCTTACGTGCGAAACGATGAGGACATCTTTGGCGACTGATGCCTCCTTCTCATCGTCCAATGCCAATTGAAGTCGTCTCATATCGTCTCTCAGCCGGGCCAAATCGTTCTCAGTAGCTCTGGTACGACGAGCATCTCGAAGCTTGAAAACGGTCTGTAATTCGCGCTTTTTCAGCTCTGCTTCCCTCTCCGTGAGCTTCTCCACTTCTTCTTGTAAGGACAGAATATCCTCCTGATGCTCATTTGCTTGTTTGCGCTGTTTGAGCAACTCAGCTTCCAGTTTCATAATTTTCTGCTCGAGTTTAGCCTTCTCCGAAGACTGGTTCACTTGTTCATCCCCGTGAGACTGTCCCTTCTTCTCGAGACGTGCCACCGTCTGATTGAGAGCTTTGATTTTGGCTTCCGCGGACACCAACGCCTCGGATGTTTCTTCCAACTGGAAAGGCAAGCACAGGATGAGACGAGACATATCCGGAGAAGGCTCAAATGGAAGACCTCACGAATTCGAAACTAAAATCTGGAATTGAAACTCACATCCGAAGTTTTCCTACGGAGTTCTGCTTTATTTTTATCGAGTTCCTCGATCACCGAGTTGAGCCTGATTTGATGCTGAACAATGAGTGACTCCCTCCGTTCCTCTGCTTCTCTCAGACTTTTCTTCAAGTCGCTTACTGAAACAAAAATAATCGTTATTTTCATGAATGGAGACCTTGAACAGATTTGTGAGAGGGTATCTCAATGAGCAACAACGTTGAGCAAACTTTAGACAAACCTTCTTCAATGAGCGTTTCCTGATCACTGAGTTTGTTTCTGAGAGAAGTAAGCTGTCCGTTGAGCTGGTTTACTTGAGATGCTAGATCGGCGATTTCACGCCGCGAATCCTCGAATTCGTTCTCGGTCGTCAGCAACAGTTTCCTCTGCTCATCCAGGTCCTTCTTCAGGATGGCGATTCGCTCTTCTTTGTTGCCAAGCTCCATTCTCAGAGAACGATAGTCGGCTTCCTTGTCCTGTAGTTTATCTTGCCAATACTTGATGCTGTTCTCCAGTTTAACTTCTTCATCTTGAGCTCCATCTTTGGGAGGGAATTCCGGCAAGCAGCCAAATCTCTCTCGGAAGAGGGAGACTTCCGGCCAGAGCTTGTCTTTGAGATACTCGCTCAACTTCGAATAGCCATCCTGTATGGAATATCACGAATCATTCTTAGATCATTGCTGGCACTGCCGTCAGAACTGGAGCATAGGAACCCATATTCCGAGGAGTTAGGGTAGAAACCTCCCTACACTCAACTCACTCTGTATTTGGAGTACTTCTCTTTGTAGGTACGAATTTCCTCTTCGAAATCTTCCACAAGAGTCTTCTGCGTGTCTCGGTACATCTCTTCAAGTTCGACTCGCTGCTCCGCAAATTTGTCACGTTGTTCCTTCATTTTATCCTGATACATCAACTTGACATTCTCTTTCGAGAGCTCGCTCTCCCTCAACCGTTCCTTCAACGAATCGATCTCCGCTTCATTGGCGTTCAGTAATTTTTCGGCTCGAAGGATATCTCTTGCCATGTCATTGAAATAACTGGCCTGCACTTCGAGATAAGCAACACCGTTGTGCACAGCCGCCCCGTTGACTGCGTCTTGCCAATACTCCACATCTGCGTCATGAACGATTCTCATCGGACTGTTCTCGATGCAGCCGAGAGTAAGTCTACGCAGGTGACGGAGTCTGTCCACTGGTTTGATAGCGTCCTGAACTATCTCAGAAGCGATAGCCGAGAATCTCACGGTGTCCATCGTTTCATCTTGGAGCGCAATGCTGGGGTTTATGCAGATTATCAAACTCACGTAGCCTCCTTGGGAGAAGAAGGGATTCAGCATGCGAGTCAATTTCGAGTCTCGAAAAGGTGCAGCTATGCCCTTGTCTTTTTTTCGCAGAGCCTCTAGGCAACGACCAAGAACCAGGAGGGAGTTGTTGATAGCACCTGCTTGCTTCAGCGTAAGCCCTGACGTTCCGGTTTTGGCTTGGCGCTCGCTCCCGGCGAGATCGCTGATAACGAACTGATTAACAAATGGTTCTGCTACGGGTCCACCCCAGTGCACCATCTTCAAATTGAAAACCATATGCGACCTCGACGAACTGTCATTCAGCTTGGTACACGCTGTCGCAAGATTCTGCCTTGCAAACTTGAGAAGTGCGTAAGCTTCGGATGCTGAACCCACAGGTACTTGCATGAGATCTTTGATGAATGTACGGCCTTTAGAATCTTGCCCGACCGTCAAAGCTTTGCGTTTGGTTTTCGGTTCGACGGAAAATAGATCCGTGATGACCTCGTTTTGGATTTCATACACAGAAATCCATACACTGCATGAGGTGTCAGCAGGAAATGGAGACCCTTTGTCATGCATAGACGCGAGGAAGAAGTCCGAAGTTGTGTTCGAGAAAGAATATTGATCGAAGGCGGTCTGACAGCCTTTGACCTGAAAAAGATGTTCGTTAACAGGGGACAACATCTGATGATCGCGAGAAACATTCTCGTGTTCATTGTGACTCACGTTCCGACGTATTGCGGCAAAGGACGTACCCTAGAGATTAGAGTAGACTTGAAAGTCTCAAGACGATCGATTTCGTCGATAGCAATCTCTTCGACTGCGTCGAACTTTGTTGGTTTGCAAAGAGGTATAGTCTTCTCGATTTTAGACCTCAGTGATCCAAAAATTATCTCGAGTGTACTTGGTAGGATGCCTGGGTCAGCATGGTTGCCCATGATTGTGTGGGTTTTCCCTGACGAAGTGACTCCGTAAGCGAAAGTCATCACGTTGGAGCCGTCCAAGAATTTTCTTATCAACTGTGCACTGGTTCCATCGAACACTTCTTGTTGACTCGATGATCCAGGGAACACACGAGTGTACGTCGCTTTCTTGTTCGCTCTAAAAGCTGCAATATGAAACCAAGGTTTGGATAAGAGCAGAATGGATTCGCGAATATTAAACTCGCGAAAATTCCCAACTTTCTACATTTACCGTGATTGGTTTCCACAGTTGTAGCGTTGAGGATCTTGATCGACATCTCATCATCCTCCTGAGGCTTTATTCGTAAATACACCGGAAGACATTCACGATCTTCGTCCTCGAAAATTTCACCGAAGTCGATCTGACGAGGCTCCAGTAGTTCTGACTCCATCTGGAATTCACGAGAACAGTCGCCCATTCAGACTCTAAATTCAAAAAGCTCGCGTATAGTACATTGCTAGTGATCTACGTGTATTTCAGTGGCCATGGAAATCCCGGAAGCAAATTCCAAACCACGGTTCGCGCGAGCTCCGAGGAGCGCGGAAAGGGCATGTCTCACGTACATGTCCGAACATGTCAACGATCATTTTCAACTCAAACTCAACGACATTTAGTGAATGGTAGAACAAAGTTACCATTTTAGAGAGTAAGAGTCGAATAACTCACCTTCGAATAAGCTCTGATGATCAAGCTCAAGTCACACTTCGACGTTGAACGACAACTTCGCTCGTATAATAAGCGCCTGAGTGCAGCGATGCCGCCGTTCTGTTCAGATTTGAAGAAGCGCCATATTAGCTGAAAGTATGGCGGGCTTTTTAAATTAGTTCTCGGCGGACTGCTGCGTGGATCTCCGATAGAGATTATGTGCGAAGATCACGAAATGGCGATATCGAAAGAAAAGTTAGATGACGGGTGAGTAGTTATGATTAGATGTAGCAATGGTACAAAGATCAAAATATAATCTCCTCTGCGTCAATAAGGACGAACCTTCCGTTTCCGAGGACCTATAAGTGTTGCACCCTGAGTTATTCGGCTGATGTGAGAGCGGCACTTGGCCACTATATCGCTCATTTGTGTATGATTCCGTCCATCGCACAGAGAAGTTCGATGTCATCAGAGAAGTTGGAAGCTAACCGCGGCGAGGCCGGGAAATGCTCTTAGTTGCTCTCCCCATGCGTAAAATATCTCGGTAACTTGTCTGTAGCTTCGGCAAGGGTTGTCAATAGCGAAATGTTCGTCGAGGGAGTAGCTGTTGTGTCCATCGTAATCGATCACCGATATTTGCAAAATCCCCCGTCAGGAATCGGAAGGACCTCAGTGCGTCTCAGGAGGTCACCACCGAATCGATGTTTTGTCTTCGCAGTCGCAGCTGTTGAAAATTGGGCTGGTCGATATTGAAGGTTCAGCTTCCTCATTTGCATGTGAATCCCGGCTCCTAAGGACTCCCCCGACGGCGTCGAGGAAAATATCAATTGAATGAGCCAAACTTTTAGCTTGCCTCTCAGTCTTGTGTCCGGGGTGGCAACAAAGAACTCGTCAATGTGTCATTTGGTGGAATGATTTTATTCCATAAACTCGCAATCAACATTCGTCTTGAACATTGAATATACTACATTTCTCTACGCAGAGTATCATGCCAGAATCATGCCGACCTTCTGACAAAATTCTGCATTCGAACGAATGTATCTCATGAGAACGAGGACCATTCTAAAATCCTGAGACTCTCCATATGTGAGGCAACCTCCAGCAACTCCTCGTGCGCATCGACCAATATGAGAGGACCCTGAAATTACCGAGATCAAGTTCAGTTGAATTGGATTCCTGCTCCGCATATTCCCGACTTGGATTCACGCATCACTCGAACGGGACATGGAGAAGCTCGACTTCAAACCGGGAACTTGAGCTTAATCGCAGGTCCCTGTCACTTGGTACGATGGTCTTGAGCAATTCCGCTGAATCCTTGAAGTAACCATACCTTGGATTCAGCATTCCGCGGGGAAGTTCGGTCATAACTACTTTGAGACTTCACTCTTGATTTTTTCTAATTCGTTGAGAGTAGCTATTCTACTCCTCGGAGTTTTCTTGGTGAGAGTGCACGGGGTGCGCCTGCTGGAGCTTGATGTGGTCCTCTTGTTCGATGGCGTTTTATACGCGCTGTCAATCAACTGACGAGAACGCAAGCGAGCGGGAGAATGTGTAGGATACTCCAGCCGTACTTGCGACTTCTTCGCGCACTTCCCGGCCTTGAGCGTGAGGAGTTCCTCTTTCAAGGAATTGACTTGAATTTGATATTCAGCCACGAGCGATTCTCTGTTCGCCTCCGCTTCTTGCAGAGCTTGCTTCAAGTCGGCCACTGAAACAATCGCAATTAAATGACAGGCTCTTCGATTGCAGCCTCTGATACTCATACCTTGCCGCGAGCTTCTTCTGCAGGACAAGGACTAAGGGCTCACCTTCATCCATGAGCGTCTCGTGATCATCCAGCTCTTTCCTGACATACGCGAGGCGTTCCTCAAGTTCTGTCACTTGCGTCGTTAATGTGGCTGATTCTTTACGTGACTCCATGCATTCTGCCTCGGAAGCCAATAATAGCTTTTTTTGATCATCGAACTCTTTTTGTAAACTATCGATCTGCTCGTTTTTGAGGTTGAGATTCGTTCTCAACGAGCGATGCTCAGCTTCCATTTCCTGCATCATGTCTTGCCAGTACTTGATGGTATTTTCCGGTTTTGTCTCTTCCTCAGCCGCCCCATCTTTTGACGGAAACTCTGGCAAGTAGCCAAACCTCTCGCGGTACAGATACACCTCCGGCCAGAGCTTATAGTTGAGGTAATCACTCAATTTTGCGTAGCCGTCCTGTTGAATCCGAAACACATTATTTGTTAGCCAAGTGAGTATAGTCGATTCAAAAACATGGAAATAACCGCTCTTTGATTCTACCAAAAACATACAGAAACACCTCATCAACACACCCTGTACTTGGAGTACTTCTCTTTGTAGAGTCGAATTTCCTCCTCGAAATCCTCCACGAGAGTCTTCTGCGTCTCGCGATACATTTCTTCGCGCTCGGTGCGCTGGGAGACGAAATTTTCTCGTTGTTCTTTCATTTTATCCATATACATTAATTTAATATTCTCTTTTGAGGCTTCGCTTTCCTTGAGCCGCTCCTTCAAAGATCCAATTTCTGCTTGATTCGCGTTCAGCAACTTTTCAGCGCGAAGAATATCTCGCGCCATGTCGTTAAAATAGTTGGTCTGCACCTCGATATAGGCCATGCCGTCGTGCACGGCCGTCCCACCTACTGCATCCTGCCAGCGTTCTACATCAGCGTTGTATGCTACATTTCCTGGACTGTTACCCATGGAGTTCAACGTGAGTCGCCGTAACTGGCGGAGTCGGTCGAGCGGTTTGATGGGATCCTGTACGATCTCGGAAGCGATCGCCGAAAATCTTATGGTGTCCATCGTTTCATCTTGGAGCGTAATGCTGGGGTTTATGCAAATTATCAAACTCACATAGCCTCCTTGGGTGAAGAAAGGATTCAGCATGCGAGTCAGCTTCGAATCTCGGAACGGCGCGGCAATACCTTTGTCTTTCTTACGCAGGGCCTCAAGGCAGCGCCCAAGAACTAAGAGAGAGTTATTGATTGCGCTCGCTTGCTTAAGTGTCAGACCCGAAGTTCCAGTATTCGCCTGCCGTTCGCTGCCAGCCAGATCGCTGATCACGAATTGATTCACGAAAGGTTCAGACACATCATCCCACTGCACTCTTCTCAAATTGAAGACCATGTGAGATCGCGAAGAGTTCTCGTTGAGCTTGGTCTTCGCTGTCGCGAGGTTTCGCCGCGCAAATAGCAGGAGAGCGTAAGCCTCTGCTGCTGAATAGACCGGCACTTGAATGAGATTCTTGACGAAAGTGCGACCTTTTGAGTCTTGTCCGATAATGAGAGCTTTGCTCTTTGATCGGGTACTCGTGGCCAAAAGGTCTGTGATGACTTCGTTGTGGATATCGTAGATCGAGATCCACACACTGCAGGATTTTTCGATAGAAGACCTGGAATCTCTGATTTGCATCGCTTCCAAGGAACCTTCGGAATTGGTGTCCTCAAAAGTATACTGATTTGAAGTTTTATGTGATCCTTTCGCCTGAAAAAAGAGTTGAAGCCATCGAATAGTGACAAGGTTGAAGACGCTTTCTGGAAAAATCATTATTTTGAGTGCGCCGATGCCGCTCGTTCTCAGAATCGAACCTTTGAGATCAAGGTGGCTTTCAGGTTTTCGAGGATATCAACCTCTTCGTCCGCAACTTCTTGCGCTTCGTCAAATTTTGTAGGTTTATATATCGTGTCATCCAATTTTGGTTTGCAAGATTCGAAAATGCATGCCAGCGTTCTCGGTAGAATTCCCGGATCCGCTTGGCTGCCCATGATTGTATAGGTTTTACCAGAGGAAGTCACACCGTAGGCAAACGTCATCACGTTGGCACCGTTCAGAAACCTTCTCACGAGTGATGCACTGGTCCCGTCAAAAACTTCTTGCTGAGTCACAGATTCAGGAAATACTTGGGTGTATCTGGCTTTTTTGTTTGCTCTGAAAGCTAAAAGAAGATATTTATGGTGAGGTCGTCTGTATGTAGGTCGGAATCAATGATCCAAAAGTTCGCCCGTCCTCAATGCTCACCGTGATTGGTTTCTACGGTTGTATCGTCGACAATTTTTATCGACATTTCCTCATCCTGCGACGGCTTGATCCGTAGATAAACTGGGATGCAGTGGCGCGCTTCATCGTCACTTGTAATGGTGAAGTCGATTCGAAGAGGAGCCAAGAGTTGTGACTCCGTCTGAGAATCAGGAGCACAAGAAACTCAATGCTTGGAGGAATCCGGAATGAGTAATTTTGCAAACAGCAAGCGAAAAGGATCAAATGACGCTTGGAGAGTATGAAATAGTTTTGACTTGCCTTACTGACTTGATCCATATTGAACTGAAGCCAATTTTTTTCTTGACTTGCGTCACGGCACCACGAAAAACTCGATCAGGTCTCTAGAAAACGGCTGTTTATTTGTGAGACTGAATGTCTGAAGCGAACGTGCAGTCTCTGTGTCCCCTTTCTCCGTCGGGAGTGACCGCACGTTGTTAAACTCTGTGTCAAAGGGGAGTCAGCTGCTCTTTCCTAGCGCAAGCCTTCCCAGAATGGAATCGTGCTCTTGAAACGACTAATTCTTCTGGAAAGTCAATATTTCATGGGCTGATCAGTCGAATTGGCATTTTTCGCATAGGCGGATCGCTGGCTTTCTCCATCTTATACCAATAGAAATTCGCGAGCAAAAATTGGAAACAACGGGAGAGAATCACACAGCGTGCAATCGAACTCGAAGACTTTTTGTGTGCGCAATATCATTCGATAGGAAAAGAGGGAATCCATCTCACTCGAGATGTAAGGGAGACGTTACCGTTCGGATCCTCACAGACTCATCGCTGCAAACTTGACAAATCAGCGAAATGACTTCGAGAGGAGGAAGACGAATGGGGGAATCCACACGGAAAGCCAATTCTATCCGCAAGAAGTTGATTTTTCTTAGCCTCTAGATCATTACAAAAGTTCAGTTGTTCACTACGCAAGTGCGTCGGAGGCAACGGACAGCATTGCTTGCAGTGACCCCACAAACCTCCCATATTCTGAAAGTCTCATTTTGTGCTCTTTTCCGAACGATTACGCCACCAGTCAGATGTCTCCCGACGAACAAATTGTTCAGATGTATAGTCGATGAATGTGTGTCTGAGCCATGACTACTACTTTTGAATATCTTCGACAGCCCATAGATAGATAGATACATTGTCGACCTTTCATATGCACATATGAACCCTCTCATTTCAGGGGCGGATTGTGTTGCCTCCGCAGATCTACGGTGACAGTTTTTTTTTCGGGAGAGTGGACACCGTTGAACCCACTCTCGACTGACGCTCAAATCGTGTCAGTCGATGCACACTTGGAGGCGCACTTGTACGTCACACGTGATGCATCCCCGGCAGCAGTCGAGATTCGAACCGCCGCCATCGAACTTTGGTTACGGGATTTGCCGTGTGACCACAAGACAATCGGCCGTTTGATCCCTTTTTCGGACACACGGCTTGAATCAACTCCGACCAACGGTGCCTAGGTGAAGGGAACGTCCTTACGGACACCCTAGCGGACACAACCCGACACCAGAGGGAACGAACCGGGTTGCCATCTGTGCTCCTCGACGCCAAATCTCTGCCCCGCCGAAGCACGGTTACAGTCCCATGACAAGGGGACCATGCTCCTGATTCGAGTTCCCCCCACTAAGTTAGGTAAACCCTGCGCACCTTCAACTCGTCAGATCAGTCCTCTCGGTCTATCGCAGCCGCGCGGTCCGCTGTAGCAGCAAAGATCAATGTCTCTGCCATCATCATCTTCCAGGCCGATCGGAACAAAAACAAAAACATGGTGAAGCGACTTCTGCTATCGGGT
This sequence comes from Neoseiulus cucumeris, assembly GCA_021527715.1. NCBI lineage: Eukaryota > Metazoa > Arthropoda > Arachnida > Mesostigmata > Phytoseiidae > Neoseiulus > Neoseiulus cucumeris. The sequence continues at coordinate 191,355 of JAJSRV010000007.1, forward strand.
GAACTTCAGGAGAGGACACCATAACATTCGCATTCGGCTCAAATCAAGCAGGGCGACGAGATGGCTTTGTCCATGCTCCGACAAGGACTGCAAGTCGGTCGAGTAACCGTTGCGAGCGTGCGCCTCGTTCCTGCGGCGGTCTCGGTGAACAAGAGACGTACCATAGTCAGTAAGCAATTCAGGTAAGTTGGACTTGAAGAAAACAGTGTCCAGCGATCTGTCACAGGGAGCAAATAAGTCATCTACGTTCTCTTTGTGCTCATCTATCTTCTCTGAGAACGCGTCCTCTGCAGAGTTGATTCTATTTGCTACGGGACCGTCACAGAGAGTGGTTCCTGCAGGCTCCTGCGCTGCTAGGAGAATGTGCACATCCGAGGCTCCGAAACAGACTTTTGAGATGCCTCTTTCGATTCCACAGGAGACCGAACCCTGACAAGCCCGAACCTTGGCCGTACGAGGACAGAAAGTTTAATGTTTTTCATACTTTATTGGAAAATACTCAGGATCGGTTCGATGAAAATTCGAGGATCATCGTAGTTGATGGCAACATTGGGGTCGGTAAGAGCACCTTGGCGAAACATCTGGCCGAACAGCTCGACTTCCTTCTGTTCCCTGAAGCCACCATGGATTTCAAGTACATCGACGACAATGGCTTCGACTTGAGGTAAGCTCTAAGGTTCGGGTGAAAATGAGAAGTTCCTGATAGTGAGATTTTTTTCCGCGGAACTTCGGAGCGTTGTGATGGAGGAACCGACTCGGTTCGCGTCCGTGGCTGTGAGAAAAATGAGTCAAGAGGGGAATGGACTGTGTACATGATCTCATTCCTTCCAGGACTCTCAGTTCGATGCTTCCTGAGTCTGTCGGGCCCTATGACATCGAAAAATTTTATTCCCATCCCAAACACTTGATGACGGCCAACTTCCAGTATTCGATGCTCGCGCTGCGGTACGAACAGTACATCGATGCGTTGGCTCATCTTCTGAATACGGGTAAGACAGTATGCTCGCCTCCAAAGTGAGGTTGCCGACAAGTACCTCATATTCGGAACGAGATGCTGGGGCCTCTCTTCCAGCGAGAAGAGCGACAGGCATAACCCTATGCAATCGGACAGTATTAGAATACCGAGGCATCGATTTTTTCAGGCCAGGGCGTCATTTTAGAGCGTTCGCCGTACACCGACTTCGTTTTCGCAAAGGCCATGCACAAGGCTGGCTACATGGACGATTACGACATGGAAATCTACGAAAAAATGAGAAGGAATTGCCGTATCGACGTTTTCCGACCTCATGTTGTCATTTATCTCGATGCGCCAATCGAGGTCCTTCAGCAAAGGATCAAGACTCGTGGACTGGTGAGAACTGCCGGGGGAATGGTAGGAATCGAGAGCATTTGATGAAAATATTCACCTGACGCTACCATGTATGTGATCAACTTTTTTCCAGCCTTATGAGCAAAATACCAGCGTACTGACTCGTGAATACCTCACTGAAATTGACCGATGTTATAAAGAGGAATACCTGCCATCAATCAAAGATCAGGTCGAGGTGGTTTGCTACGATTGGTCAACTTTCGGAGATCCTACTCATGTTGTTGAAGACCTCGAACGATTGCCACTGGACAAAGTCATGGACGATAATTTCGATGTTAAATTCAGTGACTGGAAAGGTCACAATTTCCGTTGGTGGAACCACTATAGAATGCAGTGAGTAGGCTCTGCCAGAGCAACTCATTCACCGAAGTTAATTTGATTCTTTGAAACATTCGATGTCGATTTTCCTCGCGTCCTGGCGGATGGGCAGGCTCCCTATTTCTAACCTTACGATTTCTCGTTTTCAGGTTAACAAACGAGAAGGTCATCCTGATGAATGAGGCAATATACAGCACGGGCCGACTCAATCACCCGCATCTGATCTGCCAGCCGGAAGACATCGATGAGTACAACGCGATCTACGAGAAGTTCGTCCCCAAATACAAGATGGGTTTCGATGATAAAGACGACACTTACATATTCCGAAACGGCATCGATTACAGACTAATTCAGCGTCGGGAATTCTACCGCACTCGGTAGATTTTTTTTTTGTTGAAATCCCGGAAAATAGTTACCGAATTTTAGGTATTTTTCGTCGAAATAAAGCGAGTGACGCTCATTCAGGTCTTTTCATTCATTTTCAAAGCCGTTTAGAGCTCTCGATCGATCACACAAACTCGATCATTGCATGTTGGAGAGGTTTTCAAACTCAATCCCATGAGGTCTTGTGAGAATCGGCTTCCGTCTAGAGACCGTCAAGAGAGAACCGATAACGCCGACTCAGAGCTGATTTTGGACCAAGCCCCGTTTGCCGCTTTTTCCCAACGACGGCGGACTGCAGAAACCACGTTCCATGTTTTACGGAGCTTATTTCGGATCCAGTTAATTGTCGCGAGAGTTACTCGTACAATCGATGAATTGCCATCTTTATAGCGTTTGGTTGAAGTTGTCGTTCGCGCGAACATTGATTCAAGCATTCGATCAAGCCGCCGCCATTCACCACACACGATCCTCTCTCAGGTGTCGTCTGCTCTATCATGCTCGTCACAACCATAACAACATTACCGCCAGCTAGCGCGACAAGTAAAGTTCTTCTCTCGGATTCAGCCAGAATTACACTCGTCGGCACGGGCACAATCCGTTATCTCTTGTGTTGCACTCACAGGGTCCCAACTGGCGCGAGGGAAAACTGTCCTGAAGCGACGGAAGCGCTCGCGAGCTTGCGGAAGTTCCTGAAGTTTTAAATTTTCCCGCATGTAAACAAACGTCTCGATCAATCCTCAACCACTTTCGATCACAGCGGATTTCGAGTCAGTCTCAACTCAAAAGTAAGCCTTCGTTCCGATCCCGTCATTGTCACGACCCTGTGGTTTTAGGTGAACTTCTTCCACTCTGCAACATCTGTTTACCGCTCGATCGTAGGAAAAAAACGTTTCGTTTTCGACCTGGGCGAACGATTGCTCCCAGAAAACTACTTCTTCCAAAGATCTTTTTATACAGTCATCGATATTGAGTGACACAACACGGGCGTCTGAGTTTATTCTCGTAACGATCGGCGTCTCCGCGATCTGTGCAAAACATTCGGTCCGGTACAACACACAACTTCTGAGTATTTGTGACCCACTTTCCGTTCAATCGCTAATTGTAAAAGTATTTTCTTCGACCCACACTGTAAATTCAACGTTCTAGAACAAAGACCAGGAACGCTGGTCTTCAGAGCTGATGTTTTCCGGTGGCCTCTGACTCGATATCGGTGGCGACCAGTGTCGAAGTCACCGTGGTCAACGTCAGCATGACTAGGGCTTACGGTTCTGACAGACTTTCTCAAAACGTTTTCGTGGGCGGGACTGGCGTTGAATCTCGTATCAGAGAACTGTCCCGAAAGTATCTTGTGAGGCGTTTCGTTGGTTTTTTCTTTCTTACGGATTAAGATGAAATTTGTCGGTCGGCTCAGATGAGATCCGCGTTTAGTCAGTTCGATAAAAGATTAATATAAATGTCCGGTGTTCTCTGAAATCTTTCTAAATCTAAAATGCATCACGATCGGAAAAGTGGTGTCATTTGGAGATTCGCCGACATGAGAGCGTTGTCGACAGTTAAAGAAGTGAAGCTTCAATTCGTTCTGTGTTCGGGATGAGATCAAGCAATGTCATCGTCGTCGTGACGTCGGCAAGAACTGACGATCTGTTCTCGATTCTGTTCTCAGATGATTCGAGGTCCGACACCGAAAACCCTGGGCTCACTCCGAATACCCCGAAAATCAATGATGTTACCGCCGTCGACAGCCGCATCTTTCGACCGGAACAAAATGAAGGTGAATAGTGTTTCGTTGTGATCATCGTTCATCAACAGAATACCCATACCGATCGTGTGATTCTATGTTAAAATAATATAAAACCATAGTATGCCTCCAAGACACTGAAAGCCAGGGTATGTTCATGACATCCGAATTCCCCTTCCACAGACATTACTCACGAAGATTGTGGCGAAACAGCTCTACGGCGGCTTCCGGCGGAGCAAAAAACTCAATTCAAAGCTCACCGTCAGTCTGCATGATCTCCTGAGCGTTCCGACACTGGAAAAGAGTGTGATCGAGTTCCTTCGAAAAGCAAAACTTCATGAAGCGATCGATGATCACGACGAACTCCTACGGTCACACGACCTTCATTTCCGAGCGGTCAGCTGTGTGATGTGCGTCGGCTATAGTTTCAACTTGGACGACGTACAGCTACGTCGGTTCCTGAATGTTGCTAGGAGAGCTTTGCGACTCATGAGACGGACGATACGAAGTATGGTGAAAGCTCGCAGGCGATGTATTCTCGAAGTGATTTCGGAGGCCACGCAGCTACGGCTTCATCCAGATGACTTCGGACCGCTTGAATGTAGCGCTGATCGGAGACCTGCGCTGTTCAATCACAGGTTCTTCGCTGTTCTCGACGAGGCTGTGAAGAAAAAGAGTCGAATTGTCGAGCGCACAAGTTGAAATCGTTTATAGGCCGTCATGCTCGATTGTACATTTGGTTATTACTGCGTATCGTTGGTGAACTCGACCGGGGTCCTACTTGTACAAACAACCGAACCTCGAGCCCTAAACGCAGAATTTCGAGCGAATTTCATGGCCGACCGTGGTTGTAAGCGTCTGTGAAGTTGAAGACTATTTATTTTTGCATCGACTTGTATGTAAGCTCGTGTGGGCGTTGAGCGCGCATCTCGGTGGAGATTCCCTTTAACAAGCCGACATGGTTCTTGATTTTTCCATCAGCGTTGTGAAGTCACGAGATTACGGGATGTTTCCCATAATCGGGAGAATCGTCATGGTTTCGACGGTTCAGAGCGCAGATACTTAACGCTTGGTGTGACTGGATGAGACTCCGTAGTGTTCGGGTTAAAACCGCCGAACTTTTCGCCAAAATGCACAGCAGTGTCTTTTGATCTCGTACGATGAATCATGCTGAGGTGCTCCGCAAGATTCGACTTGTTCTCGTTTCCTCCTAGAGTTGTGCTGGATAGTCAGTTGAGGAGTTGCCTCGAAAATGCGGGAGTTGTCTCTTCTTGCTCGAACTAGAAATGATATTTGCTTCTTCAACTTAAGTTGAGGTGTGTGCGTATGTTTAAAGGCTACACAGTCCATGGAGAAAATTGCGGTTCCGTCGGTAAATAAACTCAACTGGTTCAAATATCCATGTCAGTGGACTGGTATAACTCTGATCTGTTGAAATTCTCAACCATCGTACATGTTTTTCTGGGGTTGGATGATGAATAAGAGAGAAATGCTGCGCAACAACTTAGGGGCTGGAGTAAATCAGAAAATTCAAGGGGTCATCGAAAAATCATCCCAGTCCACCGTGGCTCGAAATTTACGAGAATCAAGAATTTTCCGAAAGACCGAGTGCGTAAACCGAGAGAGACAAGCAAACGTTCTCGGTGTTACGTATAACTCCTAGAGCGAGCCGCTATCTAAGATTGAGTTTTAACTGATGAACTTCCTGCGATTCGGCGATCATCGCGTCGTCCTAAACACGTAAAGTGCCAAAGACCGATGGATGACGAACATTTCGGATGTCAGATAACGATTGTGCCGGATAGCGGACTTCACCGATAACGAACTTATCAGATAGGGAACTCATAAGATAACGGAATCTAAATATATTTCCCCCAGCCATCAGGAAAAACATTAACTTCAGGGGAGGGGGGGTTGGCTCGAACTTGGCAAAAAAAGAACTTCACAGACAGCGCATTTGGTGGATAACGAACTCGCCAGAACTTGGCCGAGTTCGTTATCTGTGAGGTGAGGTGATTGCAAGTAGGCTTCTTCCGGTCTTCACAGGGTTATCTTCTAAGCTCAGATTGGGTCTCAACGGACTATACTCTCTTAACGGTATGCATTCCAAATCTTGACCCAACCTTCAAGGGGACAAAGCTCAGCACCCTCTCAGAGCTGCGATCCCAAAAATTGCTCAATATTTCTGTGTTACCGAAGGCATCGGAGTGACATGTTCGGGCCTGACCTACGCCTCCTGGAGCACTCGATTCGTATGAAATGTCTGGTAGGCTCATTTTTTCAGGAGTGTCTCTTTGTCACATCCATACGCTTAGTTTATGAAAAACTGTTGACCAGGTCAGTTCAGGAATACTAGGGAGATGGTGCGAGAATAGTTCAGAAACGGACTGTGAGTACTTCCGAGATTATCCAAGAGAACTTCTTGTGGGTGTGTGGCATGCGACCTATGTTTTTGGAGAATGAAATAGCTCTTTCAGAGTCTTTCCGGAATCTTGAATAAAAAGCCACCGAAACCAGCTGCGAAACACGGAGGTAGTCTATTTTTGTTCCTCAAAGTCCAGTGATTCCCTACGTGGTCCATATGGACCCCCAGGGGACCATGGCAACTTTCAAGGGGTCCACGAAACCTCAAATAATTTTTGGAGATCTATGCGTATTGGTTGGGAATCCGCAGTAGCTCTTCATGAGTTTCGAGCAGATCTCAGCGGAGCTTCTGCTCTGCTTCTCGAGCGATCGATTTGAAACAAGGGAACGCGCAAAACCATTACCGCTTCAGTACACCCCTCTCCATCTCGTGGCCCCGATGCAATTTTGATTTTCGGGGAGTTCATCGCCGGTGTAAATAACTTGTCGCCACCTTTCACCCTCAGAAGCTCTGAGTATATGGTTTACAGTTTCCAGATATGTATCCTTTTCACGGATCCCGATCTCTGTAGAATCTTATTGTTGGCAAATGCCCCTGGGTGAATTTTTCCACTTGTTAACCAAAAAATGTAAAATAACTGTTTTCGCCCTCCAATGGCAAGAGAGCAATTCTTCACTTTATCCAAAGAGCCTCCTCATTCCACAGCAGGACTCAAGAAGAAGTTTCGCCAGTATTGTGTCGATTATCTGCATTCCGAATTCGTCCCGTCATTGTGTGACAAACGTCTCTTATGTGACAAGGTTCTCAGAATGAACGCCATGAAGTCTTGACTAAATTATTGGACTCTATCCTCTTGACGCTGTTTTCACTAACGCCATAGGAACAGCGTGAACATACCTTAGGGGGTCCACGGGAAAAAGGTCAGAGCCACTGCTCTAAGTTATTTCAGTCATGCGCATAACGGCCTCATGAGTCATGACTATTCCTGCTGGCTAATCACCACATCTTCCAACAACTATCCACGTTTACCGCCGAAATCGAGCTCGAAAATTTCAGAAAATATAGTAAAATCTCGTTACAACGAACACGTTGGGGAGCGAAAATTGTGTTCGTTGTAACTATATTTCGTTCTAACGGAATTCGTTGTGACGAGATTCTACGTATCAATTTTTCGTTGTAACGAAACAAAAAGAATGTTGATTTTCCGTGCGAATGAATGGAGCGACCATGCGTTTTGCTCCAACTAAGAAGGAACAATTCATTGATAGAATCCCAATACCGCCCGACCTGAGCGGTAGGGAATTTTTTTTGAAGAATTCATTCAAGGACACAAAAAATCCGTGACCTTTGTTTGTACCAATTTTTTGGTTTGACGCCGGATGAGAAATCGGATCTCGGTTTCCGTCTTAAACTTTGTTTACAATCCAAGTACCTATCCGTCAGATGTTCGCATGCTCCGTGGCTGGAATCATCGGAATAGCTCCTTCGCAACGGATTTCGTTGCAACGAGAACCTCCCTTCACTAATCCTTCCGAGTCCCAGACCAAAAAAGAAGGGAAAAACCCTTCGTTTTAACTAAATTTCGTTGTAGCGAATTTCCTTGAAACGAGATTTCTACAACATTGACTCTATGGCGGGCCAAACAAAGCTAAAAAAATTGTTCGTTGTAACGGAATTCGTTGGAACGGAACCTATCCGAGAAGGTCCGCACTTTTCACAATTTTTTCCCGAAGCCGCAAAAAATATAACCGCCCTTCATGCGGTTCGCTCAGACCCGTAAATTGCGTCGCGAGTCGTCGAGACGGTTCTCCGCAAACTCAGACATAGAATTCTTGAAGTTCGGGTACAAAGTGATCAGTTCGAACTCCACAGATGAATTCATAGTTTCTTTCGATCCTCCCAAGAAGTGCTCAGATTCTCCAGGATCCACTCGGCCGATGCTCAGTCTCCCTTGCCGAGGGTATCTCACACGGGATAAGACGATTCCGTGTTCGTTGACTGTGAAAATAATCTCCTCTTCAGTGGCAATGCAGCAATGGAGACGGCAGTAGGAGCAACGCATCAAAAATCACGGACTCGTAGATTTCTGAAAAGAAAGCATGCAGTGAGTCCTGAAGATCTAATTGAATTCTCAAACAAAGCGAGTGTATTGAGTGCCGAATGCATTAGGGATGCGTCATCAGCATAGAACACCCCGAAGCGGAGCTCACGACAGGGTGGATCGTAAGTGAGAGCGCGCCTCATTCGAATCGGCAGAAATTCTGAACTCCGTCTTCGAGGACATATGTATACGCACTCAAACAAGAGAGAGAGAGAGGTTGGAACATACGGAGTTCCGTGATACTGTTGATCGTTCGGCTGTCGTTTTCTCCGACGCTCCCGCAAAACGCACTACTACTTCTTACATGCAGACGCGCAGGAAATAAGACTCCTTCCATGAACACCAAATCATCTCCAAGGAATCATCAACAGGGACTTTGCGATGTGCACAGACGTGACTGATACTCGATATATCCCCTACCAAACACAATGCTGAGGGATATGGGATCTTTTTATTGAGGAATTCATCGAGCGTGCCATTCGAGTCCTCGCTCACTCCGAGTCCGACGGGCGACAGAGCCTGGAGGGCGCGGGGTTAAGTACACTCTTAGAGTATGACCCCTCGTTCATATCAGTCGGGAGACATGGAGTCTGCTTGCAAGCATGGAAGCAAGGGAGCTGGGATCTACAAACTTCGTGAGCAGATCGTCGGCACCGCGATGTTTGCGAGTCATGGAGTATTGTTTCAAGAGAAACAAGCAAAGTGTTTGTTTGACAAGATAATCAAGTGAGCGCCTGAAGTACTGGCACCGAAGTTCCGAAGTTCTGGAGTGACCTTTGTCGAACCAATTTGTTCGTGAGAGAAATCGGGGTTTTCAGTTCAGCAGTGTTTATTCGAGATGCTGCCCTATAACTACATTGTATGCTAGCGAGTATTATGTTCAGTATTGCACGAAATCGATCAGACAGCTACGGTAAGATCATCTCGTCGTTGTTATTGTCGTGAGACTCCTTCTCGAATTCACGTCGCCGACGAGCCTGGAACACAAATGACCGATCCGATCAGCTGGAAACTATTTCTGGATATACATAGTTTTCATGGAAGCGAACGAAGGACATCAACGAAAAATACCTCTTCCTCGCGTTTCACGGTGTGAACCTTGCGAATTTCTTCTAGCTGTCGCAGCCTTTGGTTGTAGACTTCGATCTGATCACGGAGTATGGCGTCCTCGATCTAGGGAGAGGAAGACCTTGTTACAGCCTATGACGTGTGGCTACTGAGTATTGCGGAACGCTCCTGAATCATTCTTACCCTGGCCCTATCCTCGTCAAACTCGACGCATCCGACACCGTCAAGCCTTTCGAGGTCAATCCAGCCCCGCCATCGAACGCACACCCCGTTCATGATGAAAGAGCTCCGCAAGTGTACCTTTTTGGAACAAGAGAGACAAATAAATGTCTGCTCGCTGGGTTTTCTTGAGTGCTTCAGCTTTTCGGAAGCGTTTCCAAACTCACCTTTCCTCTTTCTTTCGTGAAATCGCAGTAGTCTTGTGAGTAGCCCAAAACAGGCGGACATGCGCTGAACATGAGCTGTAGATTGGTTCCGTTCGCCACAAAAGCAATATCGGTGTGCCCTTCTCGCACTCCACTTTGGAATCGGATCTGGCGCTCTTCGCGGGGCCTGTCGCGGAACCCAGTGTACCTCACCTGGAACAGCATTTCATGTTGATGCTTCAACAGATCTTGTTTCAACTCGCTGAGATTGTATATGTTGGATCGGAATCAAACAAAGAACACGATGTGGTCAGGCACTCTGTAAGCTTGACAACTTTCTGAAGCACAATGTGACCACAGAATCCGGTGTTATTGTCTTGCATACTTGACGTCAGGCCGCGTAGATGATTTGTCTGTTTTCGGGGTGACATGACGTAGAGATCGACGCATCTCTGTTAGATTATACATATGGCCCGATATTTGCGATCATGTCTTGCGAGAGTATTGAGAATCCGTCCTTTTTGTTTAATTTCACATGAAGGAACCATTTCCCACTAGAAAGCCTCGATTCGGTGAGCAACTTTTCAAGTCACCAGATATGACTCGAATATCTGGCCATGCATTCCAGATCTTCCCGACTCTCGGTGGGTCCTGACTGCAGATGTTCTTTCACTTCGATTCCATCTCACTGTCAGCCTCATCCTTGTCTTCGAATTCAAAAAAAATCGAATCGTTGAGCGATCGATGAACGCTTGTATCCTTAAGCTGCGTACTCGAATTTCGACCCTCTGTGAGCGAGGGATTCTCAGCTGAAGAGGGATTCGGATTTCAGTTTTGTTGTAGGGCTGAAGTTCGAATCGGCATTGAAAAGCTCAGCGGAAGCTCATCCTCACTAATAGTTTCGCATCCACTTCAGGCTCGAGTTTTCGAGTACACTTCAGCACAGTGTGCCGATGCGCACTTCACACCGATTACCCGTCCACCGCCCATGATGCATTGCTCGTTGCAGTGAGTTTGAGTTTTTCTCAGTTCGCATCAATTCGAAATCGAGCATCACAATTTTGAGGTTGCCTGTTATGGGGCGAGAAATCGGTTCCTTGGCAAAGGAGGAAGCAACTACGTATTGACTTCGCTCACACAGGTCATCGCGTGAGAGATTCAAACGAGAGGAGTACCCGCCCTCAAAGATTGGCGAATTCAAGTTTCGCTTCATCTGGCCTGGCTCGAAAAAATTGTGATTTTCCGACTAGACGGCTGTCTGGTGGAGAACTACTTATAACACTACAACTCACCTCTCCTTCGCGACTGAGTTTCTTGAATAAGTCCTCGGTTTCGAACTTGTGTTTCTGATCTTTGACCACTCGCGGGATTTTGAGGAGATACCGCGGTAGCTGATCGAACACAGAAGGCGTCTCGAAAGGCAGCATCCTCCGGGTACCGCCCGGAACGCCTGGTTCACTCCAGCCCACGGTTGCAAATGGACGATTCAGGAGTATGGAACAGAAAGTGAGCTCTCGTCGAATCAATCAAGTCCACGTCTCGCACTTCAAAGTCGTTAGCAATCAGAGGTAGCAGGAAATCGTCGACTGAAAATCCAAGTGATCGAACGACCCACTGACTGACTGACTGACTACCGACGATCCTGCAGGACGAGTTGCCTTCGACGCCAAGGAGTGAAGCAAATTATCCAAGATGGAGCTCTCGAAGGCGGAGCCTCGTTGGACCTTCGGGGGGAGTCGAGGGAGCCTGCCTGCAGCTTGGTTCTTTGCAAACGTTGGCTGTAGCGGGTGCTCGAGAGCGTGGCCGCATCGGAGGCAGTGGGACCAGCTAGCAAAACGAAGGAAAGGAAAGGAAACGGTCGTCTGTTGATGGAGGTAGTTGCAGCAGCAGCAGCAGTGGCACCGAGTCTCGGAGCCGAAAGGACGAGAAGCGTATCACTGACTGGAGGCGTCTCGCATGGCGATTTGACTCAGGAAGTCAAGTTCGCACTTTGAGTTCCGATCACAAAATCGATGTCGTCCAGATTGAAGCCGAACGCGCTGGACCGAAGCGTGAATTTTTTCTCTCTCTCTATCTCACTCGCGTTCAGTGATTCTCTTGTCTATCGAGAGCTGTTGGAACATGAAGTACGACGACTATCACAGCAGTACGGCGCCAACAACGGCAGAGAATTTTTCATGAGGATCGTTCGAAGTTCGGATTTTTCTGAATCACAACAAACATAGCTCGGTCAGTCAACACTGCTCGAACTATGGCTTATCTGCCGAAATCGAGAAGTTTGCTGCCGTCAGTGCAGTTCAATCCAGATTTATGATGTGATTCTTTGGCACAATCCCTTCATGGTGTGTCGAGAGACTGCTTGATGCCATACGGGAACACTTTCGTCGTGGACTCAGCTCTCGAAGAAAAGTCGTCGAGAAGTTTTGCGAGTTTGCGAATGAATTTTCGCTCATCTCGCAGTACAGTGGTTGTTTGCTGATATCGTTTAAACGAACTCGTTACTATCATGGCTCATTCTTCGACTAATACTTCCGCCCGGAACGAAGCGAACCCCAGTAGAGTATCACGTTAAACAGAGCCTGATCCCGTGACAGGATCTTAAAGACACGTGACGAGAAATAGTTGTTTTTCGTGCACAAGAATCATAGTGTATCACACACCAGGATCAGAGCCCGCGCCGATGAATGGGCGGAGTGCTCCTGAATCTAATAGGTGATCACTTGTGTCAATATTCGTTCGTTTAGCAGATCTTATTTGCCAATGTGAGTTTCGTGAGAACAAGAATCGACTAGAGGGGACAAAGAACGAGTGAGGATACAGCGTTCACCGACCGAAATCTCAAGTCGGTCACAGATTGCTTTGTAGCGGGTTTTCACAATCCGTTCGACAGTTTCCAACCGTGACAGTCCCTACCTTCAATCGAATGTCATTGGGCCGAGCGTCGAGCAATTATTGAAATCGATGACAATGGATGAGTTATCGCGCGAAAACTACACAGAATCTCTCCGAGCAACAAGCGATCGGCGCCGTTAGGACTGAGCCATTGAGCATTTTGTACCCGCATCTTCTGTGACATATACACGTCCTAACGGCCGCAGATGCTCACGGACGCCGCACCAAGTTTCTCGGTTTGCGTTTCGCTCGAGAAGACGAATAAAGAATGACTTTATCCGAAACCCCTCCCCTTCGAAACGTCCAGCTCGCAACGAAATGGTTAAGCGTTGACCGGAATGAGTCTCCGACAAATCAAATAATCGGGATCTCCAAACTCAGGTCAAGATCCGCCACTTCTGAAACAAGAGAACGAACGGGCGAGCAAGCAAGTCCAGCAGCTAGACGATGAGAAAACTTCGTCGCTGCCACCGCGACGGCTGCCGCTGCGACGGCCGTCCATGCGTTTCTGTTCCGTCGAAGCGACCGTCTATCGTAAATCAAAGCAGGCTAGCCAGTCAGCTACCCCGTGAGCAGCCAACAAGCCAGACAAGAGATCCGCCCATTTTGATTCGACAAGACGCGGTCCCGTTCAGGAGAGATCGACCATCGTTCCATAAATATTTAGAAACAAAGATGGATGGCGAAGTATCGGAATACGGTTCTTGGATGATAAATTCAGACAACTTCGAGGTGCTCAACAGGATGTTTGGGTATCTCGATCACCAGCTCTTCATTTATGCTCGAAAAATCAGAAAACGGGAAAACCCTCTTTTGATTGTTGACTACAACGACCGTCTTTCAGTGGCGAATTGATCAAATTCATGAAAATGTCTCCATGCCGCCGCCCTGACTGAGACTGTTCGAGATGAAGTGCAAGCGATCTACAGAGGCACCCTTCCTGAGTTTATGCCTGCTAGCAGTGAGAGCAATTTCATGCAATAACTTAGCTCTGATCTTATCGGACTCCCTCCATTAGATCCGGAGTCAGTCGACCCCCATCATTCGTCCTCCTAACGACAACAATGGCTGTCAAAACACCCTAGCTCTAACAGCGTGTCTGAAAATCACCGATTCAGAGCTACCTTGCTCTGCGCCACCGGTCCATTCGAACTCAGCAGATGCATATGGCTACAGGAGCTGCTCGCTACCTGAGATTGGGCTCGGCGTCGGTCGGCTGGCCTACAGAGACATCTTCTCTCTCGCCTTTCACGAACCAAATGAATTCGTTTGGCTCTCAACAGTGAATTGAATTAGTCTTCCTTTTATTGGGAGCCCACGGACCCACGCCGCGCCGTCGAAGATGGTCTCTTCTCGAAGGTGATTGTTTGATCGACGGCCGAGAATCAGCGGCCATCTCGTCTGTCTCGTCGCGACCGACACTTGTCGGAATCGATTGAAGAAGTTTACACGCGTTTAGAGCCCAAGAGCTTCCCATAGGGAGATTTCTCTAAATTAACAGACAATCGGCAAATCGAAGAGAAGCAACAAACTCCGTTCAGAGATGAGCGCTAGCGTTTCGTTGAAGATGTCTTCGAAGGTTCCAGGGTGCTCGAGCGATCTGGTTCATCTCACCGACAGCCCACCTGCAGACCCGACGGTTCGACTTTTCGTCCGCATTCTGTTTGAAGGTGTTCTAATGATTCCTTTGCAAAACCGCACCGACCCTGTGCTGGGCTCGATCGGAAAGTGAGGAATTTCGGCGATTCAAGACGTGTTTTCAATCGAAACAATGGACGAAAGCGACATCGGGAAAACTACCCTAAAGTGCCGCGTATAACGAACCCTTTTTTTGATCTTAAAAGCATCTGGAACTTTTTCCGATGGCCGAATTTCAATATCCTGAGATTTTCGCGATGTGGACCTAATACCGATCTACTATGGGAAATTATCAGAACATGGAAATTCGGTCATCAGAAAAAGTTGTGGATGCTTTTATGATCAAAAAAAGGGTTCGTTATACGCGGCACTTTAGGGTAAGTTCGAAGGTGATTCGAGCGCGTTCTTGTTCTACATAGTTCGCCTTTGACCAAGAGAATCAACTTTTCAAGAAACCCTTTCCATAGAAGGTACGACAGGAACATTGTTTGGAGCAGCGTCGTTTCGAGAGATCTATAGGAAGAGAAGAGAGACCGAGCGCGATACTATTCAAAACATTTTCAAATCCTCCTCATGCGATGGCACGGATTCTATTCTTCTTCTTGGCGGCTCACTCGTTCGTGTCACTCTTCGTCAAAGATGCGGCAAGCCGTCCGAGATCCGGCCCGATGCCCTGTTGGCGAAATCCGACACCCGTTCGCGAATTCGTACGGATTATATCGATCCTTGACAACTTGTTTCCATTCCTTCAATGCCCAAGATTCGTCTCATCCAGCTTTCATTGTTGATTCTGACGTCTGGATATTTTCTGCGCTTCAACGTCTGTACAGACGTCGTCACTCAGATATTCGAGCCTCGATGTGCCCATGATATCGACTCTCACAAACTACAAAACTGTACAATCAAACACTTGATATGTGAAAACACTCTGTATCAGCGCCACTGGGCGTAGCTGGGTACGAGCGAGTCGAGGTATCTTAATTTCTTCGCACCTTCTGCTGTTGCAGGCTCCGATTCGCGACCGGCTGCTCGTAATTTCATAAACGCTCTGAGCGGACAACCGGGGATAGAGAATGACACAACAGAGTGGGACACACAACTCGACAAGGAGAGAGCGAGCAGCGAGTCGAGGAGGACTATAGAGGCGCTCTTCGCCATCGCTTCGTGCAAACACAAATTCGAAACTTCGGATGTGCCGAGAGCTGAGCCCGTGTTGCATCGAGGAACGTTTGTCGGCCTCGCATCAGAGCCACCGTGCGTCAGTCTGGCGGAGATATCGTCGAAAACTCACCTGGTTCTTGGGGTTTTCGAGACGAGACGTCCAAGAACCCAATTCATTTCCGAGGAAACTCAAGGAAATCGAAAGAATTTCAACAATCCTCCCACGTTCACAGAGTCAAGATGAAAATACAAAGAGAACTCGAGAGGTTGATCATATCGTTATTTACAAACATTTTTATTAACATGGGTATTCACATGTCGTCTTCCGGCGACGCAAAACATCATCGACTGCTCTACAATACTCGTTTGTTGCCGCAAACATTGCGGATGCTTTATACATTTGTTTTGGATATCGGATCTCGATGTGCAGTGTTCAGTCGAGGTCTCCGCTTCATAATCAAACGTGGTAGAAAAATGGAAGGATCTCGTCCTGATAATGCAACTTCATGTTCGTTGAGTTTTGATACGTTTTTCTTCTCACAGATTAATTCAATGAATCAGATGATCGGGATAGGCGCCGAACAGCTAACATGATTGGAGATGGTCGGCTGTACGACGTAGAGTTGCTTTGGGGTCAGCTTCGTTCAACAGGGTGATGTTAGATTCGATGAATGCTTCTGAAAGCCTGGAAAGATTGGAGAAATATTTAGAACAGGCATCCTGATCCAGCCAGCGTTGTCTGACCCGAGATTTCCTTCCTTGGAATGATACCTCGGCAAGAAGAGCCCCTTTGCAAGAGGAGAACATTCTACGAGTCCGAAAAAACCACTCGACCTCAGGAAAAACTGCGGTGAACTTGCGGCCCTGACGCGGCGGCTCTTTGATCAGGACTGATGCTGGAAAAGTGCATGAACTGCGAAGCCCAAATGGAGATCCAGCGAATGAGAACCGTTCGTTTTTCTTCTCTCGCATTCGAGGAGCTTAGCCTGGGTAGTAATGAGAGTCATCGTCGGAGTTCGATCACAGCTCATGGATAATCTGGTTTTTCAGCTAGCACCTCTAGCAGAGGCAGAATGACTCCGCGTATTTTGGGTGTTGACACTAATCCCAGTTCGAGAAATTCCCTTTTTAAGCCGATCAGCGAGTCAGTCAACAGAAGGCGATCATAGTTCGGGAATCGAGTTTACTACGGAAGTCTTCACGGATTTGAACGAAAGACACATTTTACACCCGGTCTATCCGTCCTCGAAAACACTTTTCGTCCGTCTGAGAATATTCAGCGTGAACTCAAACACGAGCACCATCGAGATGTCGTATCAACGATCAGGGACGGGTCAGTCGAGAGTCTTCCAAATTATCTCCTCAAACATATTATGGAACCGTTGACAAATGTGAGACTGACTGCTTGATTTACAATACATCGCGCGTGCTCCTCCAACAGCAAGCATCAATGGGCCGCGAAAGAGGGAAGTCGAAGAGGAGGAGGTACAGCGCGAGAAGAGATGAATTGGAATATTGGGAACCCCACCGGGCTCAGCGGGAGCGCACGGAGGTGTGAGGCTTCGAAGCTGCAACTGGTAGCGCACCGACTCCGAGTTGATGCACGAGACTTTTCCAATGTACAGTCAAACTCCTCATCCAATCAAAGAGATCTCGCACACACTGACATTTCGGACTTTCAGCTTCGCAACGACTTAGAGGAACATCAGTTTGGATCGGCGCCGTGAGAAGATCCATTCCGCATGACAAGTTACTCAGTTGGTTTAAAACAAGCGAGCGATGCGAGAAATTCTTTCATCGAAATCGCTCTGTTGGCCCAACTGCAGAGGCCTCGTAGGAAGTCGAAGAATGCAACCGTGCTACACAATACACCAAGGAGAAGAAACGCGCATTCAAAACTCCCGTCAGATTAGAGAGAGCTTCTGACTGGAGTGAGCGAGCGAGCAGCGAAGCAACCGGCTGAGTGAGCAACAAAAACAACGTTTCTAAGCGTGAAAAGTCGCTTTCAACAACAAACGAATTCATCGACAGCCGTGAAAAATCGAAGAAATCATTTGATGGATCGGTGTGACGGGGGAGTTCATTTTCAAAATCCAATCGAGCTCGACTCCATTTGCTCGAGACGAGCCATGGGAGATGGAGCATTCGGAGTTGGTGAAACTAAAAATTAGTGAATCGCCTCGAGCGTCAAACTCACCGTCATCCTTGATTATACGCGAGGTTTGTTTCTCCTTCGACTCTGTCGAGGAGGAAGCGTTTGGTGTCCGTCGTTTCACGCATGCGTTCTTTGTGATTTTCGATGTTTCGTTTCAAAATTTCGTCTTCGGCCTGGAAATGAAAATCCAGGGTTTCATCGAACGGGTCTTTTTCGCTCGATTCCGACTCTGTATGGATTTCTCGCTGAAAAGCAGGCAACGGGTGAAGCGAGCCCACTTCATCCGCTCAGACTTCGACCGGGAGCAGTCGCCGCAACAGCAAATCGGAAAATAAGCGTCGCCGGTCGAAGCAGGCGTGCCTTGTCTCCGAATCTTCTTCGAACGGAGCATCAATTGACTTAATTGCTACTCAGGTTGTGATCTTACCCGGGCTCTCCAACTTCGGTACAGAGGAGCCACACCCGTTTCTGTCGGACGCTTCGAGCGAGCCAACCAGCGTTTACAGAGATGCCTACGCCGCGCTCATCATGAACAGAACATTACCGGACAAATGTTCGTCGAACAAAAATATCCCCAAGCAACAGAGACACAGGGAAAGATGGCGTCCGCAACTGAAATTCTAGAGATCCCTCACCTTTGCTCGCTCAGCGTCGAATTCCAAACGTCCATTCCCTTCAAGTCGATCCATATCGATCCAGCCACGCCATCGAACGCATACTCCATTCATAATAAACGAGCTCAAAATGTGTGCCTGGAACAAAAGTGAAGAAACGTGAATACGGACGACTTAGATCATGAAGAAAGCTTCGCTTAGTTCTTCGAATTGTCACAATCCGACGAACATTCATCCCAAAATCCCGAAACAACTATCCCTCAGCGACTTTGTTTCGTGAGTTTCTAACATGGCCAGTGAGAGTCCGCCAGTATCGTCGATCCAAACATTGCTATTTCGAATCGAAAGGAAAATGTAGGCTCTCTCGACGCTCGCTTCCCCCAAGCTACGAGGTAATGTTATGCGTCCTCGGGAGTGCAATCTCCATAGCAACCTCCCCATCCCGGTCCCGAAAGGAAGGGCATACCAGTGCTCCGAAACTCCCCACTGTGTCTAGCGGCGGAAGCAGCTCACCCGATGTCAAGTCAAAAAGGGAACAGCTCAGACATTACGATCTCGGGATGATTCTCGTCGCGGATTTCTGACCATGAGAGAAAGGAGCCCAACAGACATGAACTGTTTGTTAGCCACTTGAGTACGATCCAGAGCCATTGAGATAAAATCTGCTGATCCGTCAGTTTATCTGTCTCTCTGTTTCTGACTACCTGGTATCTCTCCGTCTCTTCCCACTGCTTATCGATGTTTGTGTTGGTTCTTTCGTTGGCGTTCGTGTTTTTTTTTTTTTGTATGTCTCTTCATCTGCTTCATGGCTTGGTACGACTGTCTGAGGTGATCTATCCAAGGGTGAGTTCCTCACAGTCGAGTCAACATCGAAACTGACGAGGTCCAGGACAGATGTTCAAACTAGAATGGAAATGCGCCAAGAAATCCGACACCGGGGTGTCTGTTCGAGCACTGCTTGAAGTGTAATGAACGAATGAGCGTGTGTCTTCTCGAGAATGTTCTCATGTGCTCATTTTGCTCGACAATGAACTCTTCCGCTGTCGCCAACTTCGAACATCGTTCGCGAGTGAAATAAGGAATCGCGCACATTGCTTCAATCGGAGCTTCAACGTCCGAGAAAACCGCCAAAATGTGCGGTATTGATCAGCGTCATGAACCTCGTCCGGAAGAATCTTAGTTTCCATTTTATTGCGATTCACAGCAAACTGCAACTGTCAAGTTCTGCATTTCTTCTTGTGGACAACAACGGAAAAGAACAATTGGTTTATAATCTGGTGACTTTTAATTTCGAGAATTTCTGCCCACATTTGAACAAATCGACGAAACTTTTGTTTCTGAACCGAATGGACTTGAGACATCACGAGGACCTCTTGCGAGTCAGAGTGACTTGAACTCACGCTGCAAGATTGGATGAATCGAGAGTCCGAATCGATCGAAAACTTTACTTGAGCTCTCCGCTTTCGAATCACTCAGAAATGGCCCTTCGGATCGGAAAGGAACGCGTGCTCAGAAGCACCAAGAATACTCTTCGAAAAGGCAGAGCAACTTGAACCAGAAATTTGTGACGGGCTCTTCAAGCTACAAGTTTTTTTACGTCTTGACGTAAGTATCGCTCCTTGTGTGTGCGGGTGGACGGTGCGCCGTCGGGCGTGAAAAGTGTGCCTCGCCATGAGCTTCAAAAAGAAATCAGGTGTCTTCAACAGTTCTAGCTCAAGAAAGTCGTTGAACCCTCAAGTGGGTTTAGTGAGTTTTCGGATCTTATCACACCTACTCTTCTGCTTGTAATCCAGTGCAGGGATCTACTCATGTACGAAACCATTCGTGATCTCTGAGTAACCTGTCCTGAATCCGAGCGAAAGACATTCAGTCTTCAGCTCGAACAAAACAACTTCCGAATTCTGCATCAAGTATGACACTGATCGATTTCGCTCCGTTTTCTGGAACGAAATTCGCCAATGGGATGTCACAATCCAAAAGATGTGACAGAATTTACACGAACACTCCTCACATGAGTCTTCGGAGCTACCATCTGATCATTCGGTGTGTATAGAGATTCTGCAGCGAAGTCCACTCGGTCCCGCAACAATGCCGAAACGCCGAATGATTGACGCAGTCAAAGAAGTGGTGGAGCGTTCCTTCTCACGATGCCGCTCCTTCAGAAGCTCATTCAGAGAAATATAACTCTCGGCGTCGTTTTCTCGTTCGTAATGATCATCGACATCTTTTTTTCCCTCCTGTGAGCATTGAGGTGTTTGCTCGTTTCTATCCGAGCGACGTCAGCTTTACTGTCAAAACGGGACATCTCCGCCCGACTCCATTCAACATTTTGAAGTGAGTCGTCGCGAGGTGCATTCGAAAACGATGCGATCCCATCCATGGATCACAGGACCCGAACAATGTTTGCGAGGACGTCTGTCACGTCAAAACGGAGTGTTTCAGTGGCGTCGATTAAACAAAAGCGGGGAACAAACGAAGAGAACACACCATCTTCCGTGTCACTAAATGCAAATCGCCTGTGCACTGAGCAAATCCGCCGACGTTCGAACGCCAAGCGTCCAGAGCGCTTTGCTGTGAATCTTTGTTCAGCGTCCCCGAACAGAAACGCGAAACACGTATTTCAACCATTGTCTGTAGTTAACGGGCATTCATCGCAGATGATGAGAATTCTGATAGTAATAATCATCAGTCATATCCATGTGTTTCCACGCTTAATCATTCCATTCACGGCGCCGAACCCTCGGTACTTCAATGGCGTTCCAGAACAGACGATTCGTTAGATCTCTTTCGCGAGCGATGAACAAAATTGGAAGAGGGAAACGCAGAAGATTCCTCAAAACTCGTTATGATTCGACGTTAGAGCAATGTACGCAAACTAAATGTGTAAGTATATTCGAATCACGAGCCAAGTCAGCGCTGGAGAAGAAGGAATAACCCACCGGCACCGAAATCACAGACCCGCATGCTCGACGTCGCGGAATCGCCTCCCGTGCTGCTGTTCCTTTGTAGACGTCAACGTTCGTCTGTTGTGACTTCAGCGTTTTTGGCTGTTCTCTCACAAACTTGACAAGGCGGACGGGTATCGGGTATCTGGATAGCTCGCCGTCTGAATGACTTCGCTGTCAGACTCTCGTTCTTAATTCTTGTAGTTGGTATAATCGACGTGCCCGCCTGCCAGCCAACTCACCGAAGGGACGGACCGCTCGGTTGAGTTCCCGCACAAAAAACAACACCTGGCTCGATTGTCGTCGCCAACGGTGCTCTATGGATGTTGATGCTCCTGATGATGATACTCGTCGGTCTTACGATGTTCGCCGGCTCGGCTTGTTTTCGCTCGTCACGATGAAATATAATTAGTGGCAGCGCTGGCTTCAGTCTCTGCGGCGGCGGCCGCAGCAGCAGCAGGAGCAGCAACAATAAATCCAGAGGAGCTTCAGAAGCGGAATAATGTCTCGAGTGGCATCTATTCGACGCGACCGAGAGAGCGATAATGGTTCGCGCCTTCCAGTTGGGTGGTCGGATGTTGCGCTTGCACCGAGCAAAAAGTAAACGCGTCCTCTGTCTCTCCGGGATCGTTCGTTCCTGGCGAGCTCGGCACGAATGTGAACTCACACGATTTCTGACGTCGGGTTCGCCGTGTGTTAATGTCCCTCTGTGATCGCCGCCGCCGCTTCCCTATTCAGCAGCGAATTGGAATTACTCGCTTGGGCGCCTCCGTACGCGTAATGAGCAACTAATGCAAATTTCAACGTTGCGCTGTCGGTGTGATGAACGAACGAACAAACGAAAGCAAGCCACCAACCGACGAACGACGACGAGACGTCAACAGTGAGAATTCTTCCTCCCAGACGCAGCAGCCCACGAAAATCGACTCCGCACATCAATCGGACTGATGCCTCCGATACGAAACACGTTGAATTCTGTTTCTGGCTCTCCGAAGCAGAAGCACGCGATGCCCCGAACTGACAGAAATCGCCATCACCAGAACCACCGATACGGTCTTCGAATAACTCGTCCAACGTAATTGCTATGGGCAGCCAGCGGACCTCTTAATGAGCCGTTGTTGATGTTGCTGTTGATGTTGGCGTTGGCGATGTTGAGGTCGTGCCGAGTAAGAAGGGCAATCGGACAAAGCAATGCTGGCGGAAGAGCAAAGGAGCTTTTTGCTCCTCGAGAGTCTCACGCTTTAGCGAATCTGACAAGATCCACTTTCGTCTCACTGGGTCGCAGTCCGTCCGAGATTCCAGTGACTCAACTCTTGGCAAGACCGGGGAAGGGGAAGGCAAGGCAAGCCGACTCGAAAGACACACTCGGAGAGCCTCAGGGATACGAGAGGCTAATACCAAAATAATTACTACAATCACGTCCGTGTCGAAAAACACAGTGGCTTCAGCTGCCTGCTGGCTTAGGTTGTCTTGCTTCAGGAGGACAGGAAACCTACAATTTCTCCTCCCGCTCGCTCGCTCGCCAAGCCGTCTTCATCCTTCTGTCGGCGCGGCCGCCGACGCCACCGCCTGCCAGGAGGAGATTTAAAAATCCTCGGCACGTGACCGGCACAACGGGGAACAGATATGAATGTTCGACTCTAGTTCAAGCACATGCTAGCGGAAAATTGCAAGCTTAAGTCGACAGCACAAGTTTTAACCTCGGGCAGTGCCTGGAGCCACCCACTGACAAATGACTCGCTCCTGTAGTCGAGCAGGACTCGACGACAAAAGCTCATCCGAAGTTTTCCAATGAAAGAAATTTTCGGAAAAATAACTTCCATTCTCGAATCGGAAGAATCGGAGCGAACAGTCGAATGTAGACAATAAGAGTCCAACGAAGTACCCAAAGTAACAACACAGTGAGTATTACCAACACCACTGACCCCGGCTCGGCAGGCGTCGCGTTGTTGGGCTCCCGAAGCCTCCATGCGGAGTTTGCTCTGTTTTAATGTTTACAGATTGTGAACTAGTTCGGGACGAGAACCCACTCCCCAGGTGATCACGTGTACTCATCACTACATGTAGTGGCAGCTTTCAAGAGCATTCTGATGACGGGCCCTCGATGACGATAAGACACACCACGGTAAACACCAGACATCGTGGGAAGAGAGCCCGAGGACACGAATCTACATCGGTTACATCATCGTCTTTTCGAAGGACGCCATCGGGGGCGACGATATCCGCGAAAAGTTCAATTATTGTTCTTATGTGAATAGCAGTACCGAAATGAATGCCAAACAGAATTTCAAAAACAAATTATTCTCCCAGTTCACATTGGCGCATGAGCTGCTTCGACGCGCATCGTGAAACTCTGCTTCTGATTGCGTCTCTTCGAGGGTTCATGACTCGGACGGGTTCTATGAGCTCATTCAGAGATGGCCATCGGCAATCGAGCTTGAACAACAATCGAGTTTGCCAACTACAATCGTTCTAGTCTCGCACGGGAGCTCTCGAAGACGCCGGCTTCTTCAAAATTAGTTCCGAGTTCTTTCGCCGTGAGCTTCCTTGGGAGTATTCTTATACTGTCTCTCAAGAAAAAAAATAACCCACCTTGCCACGCTCTCTATCGAAATCACAAAAGTCGGTCCCGTAGTTGTTCGGGCCCGCGGGGAAGACCAGTTGGAGGTTTGTTCCGTGAGACACATATGCCTGGAATGAGAATATTATTGAGATGAAGTCGCGGAGGGAATCGGGCGCCGTAGCTCGAGCAGAAAACTCATCTTTGTCGAACTACACGCGGACCAAGGAACCGTTCGATTCTGAGGCCGTCCACTCGAGCGGCTCGAAAATCGCTTCAAAGAACGGAACTTTCTCAGGAGTCGATGGGAAATCTCAGGAGTGTTATCTCTCAAGAAGGGTCACCATCTAACACCATAGCGTTAGGGGAAGAATCCAAGCAAGAAATCTTCGAGTTCTTCGAAACGTGAGAGCCGTCAACTTGGCGAAGAGCAAACAAGAAATAAATCCCGCGTCAGCTCACTCACCAGCTCCGTGTGTCCTTCGCGGAGTCCACTCATTAACCGAAACTGTCGTTCCTCAAGCGGCCTGTCACGGTAGCCCGTGTAGCGGACTTCGCTTTCTCGAGCGCACTTTTTGAAGAGTTCGTCGTTTTCAAATTTGACACGTTGGTTCTGAACAACTCTGGGTATGTTGTAGATATACCGCGGCAGCTGATCGAAGATTGACGGTGTTTCGAAAGGCAGCATGGTGGAATCTCACACTACCAATTACGTCGAAGATTATTTTTGTTGTGGAAACTAGCACCAACTTTCGCGCATATTCAATTCCCGACGTTGCGTCGACAAACAGCGCTAACAGTCGTCGCAACACAACAGTTTTCAACTCAGGGAACCAAGGAGATAATGCGAGAATCGGCAAAACTCGCGCTCCTTCACGTAAGAAGCAGCCCGCACGTACACCGCCACAGGTCGTCGCTCACCGGTGTCCAGTTCACAATCTCTGCTTCTGCCGGAGTTTCTCTCAAAATATTAGCTCCTCGCCTTCGCTGGAAGCGCCGCCTTCTCCAGGAGCTCCGCCCACAAAATTCGGGTAAGACAGCCCTGACGTCACTTCCGCTCAACAAAGTCGATACGTTCCTACTTCGAGCTCTGTCTGGGATGAGGGGATCCATATTGTGCGCGAAGCGAGAACTCGAAGTCACAGCGAAACCATCATGACAAAACCAGTGGCGACTTTTCTCATACACTGACTAAGCTGGAGCCTGCATCGGAAAATTTCCGAAACGCGGCAAATTATCGGGAAATCGCTTCAAAATAATAATATTTCTCGAGGGTAGAATTGTATCATCATTTATCATTGAGAGCTCACACACATTTTCGCGGTGGCAACTAGTGAAGCTCTCAGTTCATCGAAAGAAAGGCGGCACTGCCTTTGCATGAACTGAATCCAATCCTCGATCCTAGTCACAGGTCAGCTATATGGTAACATCATTTTGAAGGTGGAACGGGGAACGATGAGACAACCCGTCATGATGATGTTTAGAGCTTGGAAGTTCAGGCATTATTCATTAATCAGCCTCCATCAATCCATGGATAAATTGAACGGAGGCCGATCACTTCGATGATATTCGCCCAACAAAGTCGTGGGCTGGAACAATCGGGCCTTATTTCACAAAATATCCATCAATTCATATTGATTGATGGAGCTTAAAAATGATTGATGCTTGAACTTCCAAGCTCTAATGATGATGATTATCATTGTTCTTTTATTTTCACTCGATATCCTTCGGGTTTCGACACTCAGGCCCGCGGCCTGTGTTGCAGAGATTAGGTATGTACCACGAGGCCTGGAGAATCTTTTTCGACTTTTGATGTAATGTGCTACGACAGCCACGGCTCCAAATAGGACTGCTACGACAGATTTCCCAAGGGAACAAATTTCACGAAGTCGCTTCCCACGAGAGATTTTCTTGATCGAAATTTTCAGGCAGCCGAATCTTCCATGGTCTCAATCAGTTGAAAGAAAAAGTCAAACTGTCCGAAGCTGTTGATTCTGAAAGAAAGGCGGCCCCCCAGCTCAGCCTGTGAGCGGCGAATCTTCAAACCGCCACTGCTTGTGCCATTGTATCGGTGCCCTCAAGTTCCACTCACTTAGAAAACAGCGATTTGAGATCAGCTCGTGAACACTGAGAGAGCACCGATCGTCCAACGATTTAACGCTCAGTCTCATGCGTTAATCAGGAAGCCTGGAGTTTAGGACGTGGATTCCATTCGCAAATGATAGAGCCAGAGCACTCGTTCATCGTACGGTGCGTGGCGATCGATTGAAAGGATCTCGCGAGCATCACAGCATGACATTTGGCGTCCTGAGAGTTCCGAAGATTTCTGCAAAACAGTACGGCGGCTCCGGTTGAAGGATAGATGATCTCGACCTTCTCGCACGTTCGGAGAAGCGAAGTGGGCAACGCGATACCGTAACTTGGGGTGAAGGCGATCACCCGGGGTGAAGTCGATCAATACTGCCCGCCAATGCAAATCTATAGCTAAAACAAAAAAGACGCCGAAGTTTGCCATTCTGTGAATGGTAACGAACGCTTCTATTTATGATGAAAACAACGTGGCCTGTTTCGAACGAGCGAACCCCGTAAGTATTCACCCACATTGTTTTAAAAATTTTGCGTTTTTCGACGTTTTCGAAAAACTCGAAAAAGTCTCACGGATCTCTTGACTGGAGAGTCCTGGGAAGCTGCAATTCCCCCCATGAAAAGTGTCATGTGCGGTCTACATTTCCATGAAATGAGAGATTCCGACAATAATCGAGTACGTCTCTGGACTCAGCTTAGCCTCAAAACTCAAATTGCAGGGGTGAAGTCGATCATGCCTAGACATTACGTGAGGGTTGGTGGATGTGCCGGTTATCTCAAGTACCGTGAAAATCAGATCGAAGACGCCCTGAGAGACATTCTGC